>JAVJIF010026582.1:0-52337 GCA_038442645.1 Agave tequilana
ACCAAGGAAAGACACGGATGGCTACTTCAGAGGTTCAGAAGCAGAAGATACCGTTGTGGGATGAATCCCAGAGGTGTTTTGCTGAGATTTCAGGACTGCCACGGAAAGGATGATTGAGTTCTCCATTGACACAGTTCCAGGAGCAGCTCCTATATCCAAGGCTCCGTACAGGATGGCACCGACGGAGTTAGAGATTCTGAAGAAGCAACTGCAGGAATACTTCAGGCAAGGGATTGATTCGGCCAAGTACTTCACCATGGGGAGCTCCAGTATGTTGGCAAACAAGAAGGATGGTGGTAAGAGACTTTGTATTGACTATAGGGAGTTGAACAAGTTACCATCAGAACAAGTATCCCTTACCCAGGATTGATGATCTGTTTGATCAGCTTCACGGAGCCCGTGTATTCTCTAAATGGATTTACAGTCGGGTTACCATCAGCTGAGGGTGAGAGAAGGGGATATCCCGAAGACGGCATTCAGGACCCGTTATGGCCACTATGAGTTTCTAGTTAATGCCTTTCGGAGTCACCAATGCCCCTTCAGTTTTCATGGATTTGATGAACCGAGTGTTCTCGCCCTATCTGGATCAGTTTGTTGTTGTTTTCATAGATGACATCCTGATCTATCAGGAGCAACAGGGAGCATGCAAAACACTTGAGGATTGTATTGCAGACTCTCCAACAGGAGCAGCTTCATGCTAAGAGGAGCAAGTGTGATTTCTGGTTGGACAGCATAGCTTTCCTTGGACACATAGTTTCAGCAGAAGGAATTTCAGTTGACCCCAGCAAAGTCCAGGCGGTGAGTGATTGGCAGATTCCGAGGACGGTGACTGAGATTAAGAGTTTTCTTGGACTAGCCGGATATTACAGACGCTTTGTCCAGGATTTCTCTAGGATTGCAGCTCCATTGACCAGGCTCACCAGGAAAGGGGAAAGGTACATATGGACAGAGGAGTGTACCGCAGCATTTGAGCAATTGAAGCAGAGGCTCTTTCAGCTCCAATCTTGAAGACTCCCTCAGGAAGAGGAGGGATGGTCATATTCAGTGATGCATCAGGTAAAAGGCCTGGGGTGTGTGCTTATGCAACATGGTCATGTTATAGCGTATGCATCAAGGCAACTGAAGACTCATGAGCGGAATTACCCAACTCATGACTTGGAGCTAGCAGCTGTTATCTTTGCCTTGAAGATCTGGAGGCATTATCTTCTGGGAGATAAAGTGTTTGATATACACTGATCACAAGAGCCTCAAGTATATTTTCTCGCAGAAAGAGTTTGAATATGAGGCAGAGGAGATGGCTTGAACTGATGGCGGACTATGATATTGACTTGCAATATCATCCAGGCAAGGTCAATACAGTTCCAGATGCACTGAGCAGGATGCCAGAGAATAGAGTGCTTATCCAGCTTACTCAGCAGAAGGAGTTGATTCAAGACTTCATCAGATTGGACTTGATGTTAGTTCGAAGGACTGAGAAGGCAGGACAGTTCATGACTTTGCAGATTCAGTCAGCATTGATGATGAGATCAGGGAAGCTCAGAAGGAAGATCCAGGTTACAGACATTCCGAGCTCAGGTAGAGGCTGGATGAGGACTGATATCTGTATTCATCCAGATGGTGCCTTATATTTCGGTAGCAGGATTTGTGTTCCCAAGGGGAAGTTAGACAGAAGATTTTTGCAGAAGCACCAGTTCAGCATATTCCATCCACCCAGGGGGAAACAAGATGTATCAGGACTTGAAGAAGCAGTTTTGGTGAATGCTATGAAGAGGGAGATAGCTCAGTTTGTAGCCAAGTGCTGGTGTGCCAGCAGATAAAGATAGAGCATCAGAGGTCAGCTGGACTTCTACATCCTTTGCCAATACCCGAATGGAAGTGGAGCACATCACTATGGATTTTGTCACGGCATGGTCTCGCAGTCCTAAAGGTAATAATGCTGTGTGGGTAATCATTGACCGTCTCACCAAGTCAGCTCACTTTATACCATTCAGGGTGGGACAGTCAACAGAGACCTTGGCAGACAAGTACTTGAAGGAGATAGTTCGTCTGCATGGAGTTCCAGTCAGTATTGTTTCAGATAGAGACACCAGATTCAGATCCCATTTTGGGAGAGTCTCCAAGAAAGTTTGGGAACTCGTCTGAAATTCAGTACATCATATCATCCTCAGACAGACGGACAATCTGAGAGGACTATCCAGATCCTTGAAGATATGCTAAGGGCCTGCATGATTGAGTTTAAGGGATCTTGGGAAGATCATCTTCATTTGGCTGAATTTTCTTATAATAACAGCTATCAGGCTATCAGCAAGTATCAAGATGGCACCTTTTGAGGCACTGTATGGAAGGAAGTGTCCGGTCACCAATTTGTTGGGATGAAGTCGGTGAGAGGGGACTTTTTGGGGCCAGAGATTCTGATTCAGACCACAGAGAAAGTCAGAATCATCAGAGATCATCTCAGGGCAGCTCAGAGCCGTCAGAAGAGTTGGGCTGACACACAGAGAAGACCATTGGAGTTCCAGGCAGGAGATCATGTGTTTTTAAAGAATCATCACCTACCAAGGGAGTTATCCGGTTCGGTACTCGTGGAAAGCTTAGTCCAGGTACATCGGCCCATTCGAGAACTTGGACCGTGTGGGAGATGTATCGTACAGGTTGGCTTTACCTCCATCTTTGGAGGGAGTGC
The DNA here is from genome assembly GCA_038442645.1 of Agave tequilana. Lineage (NCBI taxonomy): Eukaryota > Viridiplantae > Streptophyta > Magnoliopsida > Asparagales > Asparagaceae > Agave > Agave tequilana. Next base: position 2,684 of record JAVJIF010026582.1, read on the forward strand.
ACAATGTTTTTCCACGTATCTCAGCTGAGGAAATATGTAAAGGATGATAGTCATATTTTGGATCATTCCGAACTGGAACTACAGCCAGATTTATCATATCAGGAGAAGCCGATGGCCATTTTGGATGAGTGTGAAGACACTGAAGAACAAGGCTATACCTTTAGTGTTGTTGTCTGGAACAGACATGCGCCAGGAGAAACCACTTGGGAACGAGAGGACGTTATCCGAGAGCGCTATCCTCAACTCTTCACATCTTGATTTGGTAAAAACCTCTTCCTTCTATTCTTTTCTACTGTTATCTCTCATCTTTTCCTTATCTATCTGTTGCCTTTCCTGTTACCTTTCACCTTATGAAATTTCGAGGACGAAATTTTTGTAAGGTGGGTGGATTGTAATACCCTGTTTCCCAGAATACGTACTTAGTTGCGTATTCAGCTTTTCGACCGTATTTTCGATTTACTTCCTGTATTTGACCGATTTCACTTTCAAATATCATTTTCCATATATTAGATTTTCTAGGATTTTCTGGATTTTTCCTGAATTAAATAAATTTCTTCAAAACCGGTGTCGACCAGTGTCGCTGATCGATTCCTAGAATTTTAATTCTCAAAATAGTTAGGAATTTCTAGATGGTCCTTTAGACTTTATTCTTAGAATCATATTCCCTACTTAAATACTTTTTCTGAGAATTTTATAAATTTATGAAAACTCCAACGGAGTCGTAGATAACTGATTCCGGGATTTTTAGTTTTAAAACTATAAAGTATTTCTTAAAAAGAATTTCACTATTAGTCTTCATATATTAGTTTGATTTTGGTAAAATTTACGAGTCGTTGTCCGAGATATTTGAATTTCGGACGATTTCGGTATTTTCCGAAATGTTTTCCGCATACTTGATTTAAACCTAGGAATCCATGTTTTCAATATTTTCAATTTCCAGTTAGAGTAAATATCTTCCTTATGAATTTCCTTCCATTTTTCCTTTTCCTTTATTCCTCTTTCTCCACACCACAATTTTTCCCATTTTTCCAAATACAAATCTCTTCCAAAAATTTCAACCCCACACAATTTTCTCACTACTTCCTCATTAAAATCCACACTCACTCTCTCTCTCCCCATGGCCGGCCAAGTGGCCAAGGAGAAGGACACTCATCTCACCCCCCTATTTACACAAAACCCCCTCTCATTTCCTTTAATTGCATCTCCTTTACAAAAACCTAACACCTATATAAACAATCCCTTTACATTCTTTTCCCTTTTTCTTCATTTCACCTAAGTGTTAGCCCTCACCAAGAGATCTCTCCTCCTTCTCAACCTCAACCCTAGCTCCAAGAACCACCTCAAGGACTTCATCCCCACCTCAAGCAACTGATTTGGAGCTTGGATCGTAGCTCTTTTCGTCGCCAAGGATCTCATAGGTGCCATTTGACGACCACACTCTTCCCGGACTCGTAACGCTTCAATCGAACCTTTCCTAGTGAGTATATCTACTCACCAAGACTTGTGAACTCCTTTGTGTTTTTGTGTTGACAATTCATGTTCACTTGAGCCATAAAAATCACATTTTTAGACCCTCAAACAAAACCCTAGAAATCTGTCCTGTTTGCTGTTTTCCCACGATTAGTCGACTAGACCTAGGGACTAGTCGACTAATCCACTTTAGTTGAAACTTAAACTTTTCTGATTTCACAGTTTTAGTCGACTAGGCCATAATACCAGTCGACTAGACCCCCTAGTCGACTACCCATTTCTCCCTAGTCGACTCCTGTTTTCCTGAAATAAGACATCAACTCTCTGTATCTCAGACTTAGTCGACTTAGGTATCCATTAGTCGACTAGTAGTTCCCTGTTAGTCGACTACCCTTACAACCCTAGTCGACTAACCTCTCTGAAATAGAACCCAGCTCTCTGTTTCCCAGTTTTAGTCGACTCATCCAGACTAGTAGTCGACTTAAGACCCCTATTAGTCGACTAAAACCCTTCCACCTAGTCGACTAATTCTGACTGTTTGACTTGGTTGATTCTGTTCTGAATTGGATTTTATTGTTGATACACGTGTGGCATATTACTCTTGTTCTTGCTTCTTAACTAGTACTACATGACATGTTACTGATAGACATTATCTCATATTACATCATGACTTGTTATTACATATCATCGCTCCATAACTTGTTAATATATGAATACCACCACTTATCATGCCATCACTTGAACCAAGCATGATACACTTGACTTTTGCATAAATGGACCAACTTACACCTGGGTCGGGGGAAAACATGCGGATATCGATATGTGTTCGTGTTTTACAGTGGCTTTTAGAATGGTTGTGCAACTCATGTTCCGGTCTGACCTGTGGGCCTCCAGGGACCGAGGGGAGTGCTTGCTCCCTCTATTACTGGTACCATCATGTTAAGGGCATACATAAGTCCCTCCTGTTTAGCCTAGCGGCTGGCTTCCGTCACCAAGCAACGGAACAATCCTGGACCGTTACCCCGGGCATGTACGTGGTCCACTGTAAACATAGTTCGTCGATACAACCGCTGATTTCCAATAACAACCTTGCTTTACTAGGATATGGATCTATGTGCTCTGGGACGCTGGTCACATAGCTAGATATCACAGTAAGACAAGTAGTAATAATAAGATGTTTAACTGTAAATCTAATGTATTAGGACTTTATCTCCTCCTGCTTATCATACTCGTTAGCTGATATTACTTATATGGTTTCATACTACTTATTCATGTCTCTTAGCCACTTGGCTGTAGTACCGTTTATTGTTTATATGTCTTGACTCCTTGGATTTGCACATTCAGATTCCGAAGCTTGGAACGAAGTGGAGCCATCCACAGGACCAAGCTTACTTTAGCAAGCAGGCGGACTAGTTCCAGTCCCTTCGTGCCAGACTTATCTTTGGACTCACGAGATCCTCTTTCTACTTGTGAGCTTTTGTATACATATTGTATATATTTCTTTGGACTTGGTTATGATGTAATACACATGTATTGTGTAATACTTTATAATATCCTGTGATAACTTTGTATGTGTACTTCTTGTGTTGGCATATGTATTGATACCACGCTTTGTCGTGTACTCTGTGTCTTGTTGTACTTTTTGCTTAGCGTATATACGTGTGGGGCAATTTCTGGCCTACGTATATACGTCGCAGTGACGTCCCCGTATCCGTGGAATCGGGGCGTTACATTTCATAACTCAAATGTTAATTCAGACTTCGTGTTTGGATTTTGATTTGGATTTTTAGTGCTAATGTTATTATACTTAATCTCTTGATTTGTTTGGTTATTTACTGTTTCTTACCTGCCTGCATAACTTGAGTACACGTTACACTTTCTAAGTACACATGTGTTTGCTTATGCACGCCACTTGGCTTCATTTTATGTACTCGTTGGGTTGCTTTTTGACAACCCTTGGATCTGCATGTTCAGATTTCGGAGTTTAGAGCGTAGTGCCTTTCTATAGAGATTCTTAGCGCAGCAGAAGCGTAGTGATCTTGTTGTTGCTTGTTCACTTCCCAGTCTTCTTTTGACTGACTCTCAGCTTCCTTTTACTGTGCGTGTGCATCTATCATTTTGAACTCTGTAAATTCCTTTATAAATTGTACTTTAATACTCTATGGTGATGTAATATTTATATAATATTGGATCACGCGTGATAACAGTGCTTTGTCCAATAAAGTTGGAATGTATATTACCACTGTATTTTCATGCTCTGATTTCTGTCTGTGCTTATATGCTTAAGCGTACGTATGTGAGGCGATTTTTACTGCCCTGCGTATAGCATTTCTGTACCTGGTGGGGCGAGCGTTACAGAGTGTTAAGATCTCAGGGAGATAAAGTTTCAGAATGATGGAATGCGGCTTCGATGGAAAGACTTTCAGGATGGATGATGACTTCGGGAAGGTTGGATGTGGTGGAGGCTCCGGGATGGACTCTAAGAGTTGTGAATTTCTCAGAAGAAGCTTTTGGTAGTTAGAACCACGTGTCATCATCTTGATGAGGGTTAAATTTTGACCACTATAATTTTATTAGACGATCTAAGATCTGATCTGAGTAAACGTGAGAATAAGTGTAGTTCATAAGAGCTATGGTAGTATTTATGTGCAGAGTGCATTACAACCATCAAGAGATTAACAGATAGTAATAATTTAATACATGAATCACCCGGTGGAGAAATTACTATTTTCTAGCTATTTATCTTCGGTCTTTAACTACTAGCAGGCGTCCCCTGTATTATCAAGTCCTGTCATAATCGAAACCACACAGTGAGCTTAATCCGGGTCCAACCGGGCTCACACGATTAATTGGGTGAGTCCACCTGAAAGCGACCCAGATCATCTCCATTCAGAGCTTCATTCATAGATTTCGGATCCGATTCCCAGGCCGACGAGAACCCAAAACCCTCAACGGAAAGGCTGCTTTCATTCTCGTTTGTGGTCACAAACAAGCCAACGACTCGACAAACAGAGTCTCTTTTTCTGGAAGTGAATAGAAAAAAGAGGGGAAAAAAAAAAAATCTTCCGCTGTCAGGAAGGAACTCCACTTCCCCTCACACTGCCTCCCCTCTATTTATATTTCCCACCGCGACCACAGAACAAGAGTTCTCAAGTGTAAAAATCATTTTTCTTCCCTGGCTTTGTTTTTTTCCACTGGTTTGACTCCTTGGAAGGAGTCTGGGCTGCTTGATATCAACACACACAGGCCCTTTGGTTCTCTAAAAGCCACCCCCAGAGGCAGGGGGTGAGAGAGAGAGAGACGAAGCTGCTGCAGTTTTCTTCCTCAGCTTTTTCACTTCCCAGTAAGTACTTCAAATTCCAATCCTTTTCTGGGTTTTTTGTGCAGATTCTTATTAAGAAACCAAAGACCCGCGCATTCTTTATTTGCCAAAAGATCCCATATTTGCCAATAGTTCCTTCATGTTTTTGTATTTATAAGAGTCATAGACTAGTCTTCGTCTGGCCATTTCAAATCATTTGAGGTATGCTCTGTTAAACTTCTTTTTTCCTGAATTTTCTTCTTTTTTGTGGTAGTTTGCTTGTTTTTTAGTTGAAATAAGAACACAATAACTTGCACGCTTGATACTGTTCTTGATCGGGACTGACTTTAGTAGTTTTTTTTTTTTGGAGAATGGACTTTTAATAGTTATGCTGTTAGTTAATAGAATTCGCCTTCCCTTTTTGTTTTCATCAAGATTGAAGGTATAAAGATGATAAATATGGTTCTTGTGATCTCAAAAAAAGCATTCGATATCAATTATATACATGATTTGCAGCAGGCCCTTTGAAGATTCCGATTCGGTCTCCGACTCCGAGGGGAAAGAGAAGAACTTGTGAAGAAGAAGAAGAAGATGTTGGAGAAGAAGAGGAGGTTTTGTCTTGATGCAGTGATAGAGGAATTTGAGACCTTGACAAAAGATGCTGGAAAGTTCAGAGAGAGACCCTGAAGAAGATCCTTGAGGATAATGGCGAGCCGAGTACTTGCAACATTTGGGGCTTGGAATAGAACTGATGCAGTGAGTTTCAGGGCTTCTGTTCCATTGTCACACACAAGGACTTGGAGCCTTATATCCAGAGAATTGTTGAAGGGGATCATTCACCAGTTCTCACTGGAAAAGCCGATATCATCAATATCGTTCAGGTAGAAATTTCTAGGTTTTTTTTTTTTCTTTGCTTTTTAACATAGGATAAGATTGGAGATGCTAAATTTGGAAAGTTTCTGTGATTTTGTGCAGTTCTGGTACTACAGAAAGGGAAGCCCAAATATGTGCCTTTCAATGAGGAATTGGTGCAATCAACTATGCAGATTTACCAAACTTCTTTTGCTTTCAGAAACAGGTTTGGATCTGAAACTCGTTTACTTAAAGTTCTTTTTTTTTTTTTTTTTAAACTTTTGGTATTGTGTTACAGCCAATCCATAATTTTACTGGACTGCTTTTGTGGCTTCTTAAGTGTTAGCCTAGTTGTATGTATTGCCTTATAGTAGAAAAAGTTGTGGGCAATTCTGTTTGAGGTGTTGTTTGATTGACGGAAAGGTGAATTCCTGGCAGAAGTAGAAAGATAATAATATGATGATGATGATGATGATGAGTAAGGAGTTCCATTAGTAGAGATGAGGATGCCCAGTTAGATGTGTGTTATTGAATTTGTAAGAAAATTTAGAGAATGAAGAAGAAAGATTCCTGACAGGTTTCCTGCAATACAAGATATCGTAATTAATTATAACACAAACATTGGTAAATAAGTATTGTAGATCTGTTTTGTTAAGCTCTTTTAGTGAAACACGGGAGTTCCTCACACCGTTTATCTCAAAAAAAAGGTATTCAATATCAAAAAGGCTCGACTTGCTTGGATTTTCTCTATTTAACATATATTGCAAACTTTAAGAGACAGGGGGAAGTACTTCCATTCGTTGTTTCTACAACAAGCTCGATAGTTGATTTCTTATCCTCTCCCGAGATTTTAGCCAGATTCAATATAAAAACAGTGTGTGTCTAGTTTTTTCTTAGTGGGTTGTGCAAATGCATACTCATAGCCTTTAGCTTTTTGATGAATAGCGGGCTGGCCTATCCTTTTTGATGCCTGTGAAGTCTGCAATAGACTTTCACTATGATGTTGTTTTTTCACTTAGTTGTATCCAACCTCTGTATTATCTTAACTTTTTTCGCTTCGCTGGCCACTTTTGTTTTCTTGGCTGCTTTTGGGAATGCCATCAAACTGGTTACAAAAGCTTTCTGATAATTTAGGCATATATATTTTTTAAATTGTTACTTTTTAAAGAAACCTTTATGCGTCTTTTCCCCCATTTGATAAGAGATTGTGTTATAAAGATTATGGGCCACTTCTACATATCTTCAGTATGTTTGTGCGTCCAAGTTTTGATATTGGAACTGTGAATTGTATCATTCTGTGCAACGGATGACATAATTATGTATCTAATGATATTTGAATTCCGCAGAGCATTCCCCATCGGAAATGGAAAAGCTCTACAATTTATCTACAGCAGCAAGCAGTTTAAAACGAAAGGGGGTCTAACTGCTACAACAGCCACCACGAATGTATATCGCAGCGAACAGTTCAAGCGCACGATGAAGCCATCCAATCCCAATGCTGCAGCCCGGATGAAGTTATATTTTGGTCCAGAGACTTCCATCAATCTCTATATTGCCACCTCCTTTGTGGGCTAATTTACTCAAATGAGTGCAGTTTGTATTTTCCACGTTTGCTCACAGCATAGTCAGCATAGTTCATGCTTCCGAACATTTGAGCTGGTATGGGAAGAACTTTGTACTGATATCAGAAAAGGAGTTCTCTCCAGTAGAATTACTGTTCCATCCATCCGTGCTGCTGTTTCTAGACTTCTACGCCCCAATCCTGAATTGGCTGATTCAATATATAACAAGTGTGTAGGTCTAAGTAGCTGGTATGGTGTGATACCGGAGCTGTGGCCAAATGCTAAATATGTGTATGGAATTATGACGGGATCAATGGAGCCATATCTAAAGAAATTGAAACATTATGCAGGAAGTTTACCTTTGATGAGTGCGGATTATGGGTCTTCTGAAGGATGGATTGGAGCTAATGTGGAGCCTGAATTGCCTCCGGAAAAAGCAACTTTTGCTGTACTTCCCAACATCGGGTACTTTGAGTTCATACCTCTTAGGGAGACACCTGAGGTTCAGGGGATGGAGAGGACCGCTTCCAATTACCCATATGGAGAATTGGAGCCAATCGGTCTTACAGAAATCAAAGTTGGTGAAGAGTATGAAATGGTCATCACCACCTTTGCAGGTACATTACTATTTCAAATTCTGCCTCTTTTGCCACTTTACTTGTGCATTCCTATTGATTTAGGTTTATGATGTTGAAATGATTGGATGAGAATCTAGTTTAACAAACTTAGTAAATATCTCTAACTTTTGGGAATCGATCATCTAGTATCTTTCTGAAAGCAAGAGAAAAGAATGATCACTGCTTATTGGTTCTCCATTGAATAATTCAGGAATTTTTTTTTTTTCACTTTCATGTGTGTGGTTAGTATATATTTAGTTCTGTAATACCCTCACCTTAAGTACCTTTCCTCTCGTATTTACCTTCAGTGTTAATTATGAGCTCAAAGGGTAAATAGAACTGACCTTATGTGGAAAATTAAGGTTTGGTGGTGGGATTTTGTGGAATTGAAGAAGAACAAGAGATGAAAAGAAGATACGATCATGGATCACAACTCGGATTTTAGCTTCACCGCTTGATTCGATTCATTCAAGAGATTAAACCAAAACAACACAAATTTTCATAGGGAAACAAATTTTTAATTAATTCATCATTTTTTTTCAAAATTCAATATATGGTTGTATTAGTCTACATTACGTGCACCATACTTATAATTATTGATAAAATAAAATTTACCCAAATCTAATTTCTAGAAGATAACTAAATTGGTTAGTTACTTGGAGAAAAGAATTTATGCTTAAGCGTCTTGGTTTGTTGTCTCTATAGTCTATAAAGTAGATTCTGGTTCATGAATTGGAATCAAATGTATCTGAAGGGAACTTGGAATAAACAAAGTAAGTAAGATTTTAGCATTGTATCTTAAAGGTTGAGCAATTTGTCTATAAGTTGATTCTGGTATTGAAATTGGAATGAAATGTGTTTAAATAAAACTTGGAAGAAATGGAGTAACCAAGTAATGAGCACAGCCGGTGCTAAAGTTTCATTCTGGTTCAAGAAAAATTGAGCATACTGTCTCCAGAAAATTGCAAACCTCTATGCTGAATCTGCTACGAAACTTTGCGAGTCAATCTCTTTACTACTTTATATATTTATTTGGTTGCTTGTCATATCCTTACCATATGATGTCAAAATAAACCAATTATTAAACTGTGATGTATTACCTCAATGCAAACTATTAAATTGTGATGTCGGTCAAGATAAGTTATCAATCGGAAGTGTATTCAAAAGAGTGGTTGTAATCAATATGAAGTATCACATTAACGTGTAATTGACAAATTTTAACAAGCTATCCAATCTTGACCAGAAAAGGATTGATGTGGTTCTTTTTCGAGGAGAAGACTTGTGTAGTTTTTAATTGGGAGTTGGTACAAATGAGTACGGTATAGAATTACCCATCAGGCTCATGCGTGTATAAACATGTGTGGTTGCTCTGATTTGTTCTTGTCTCCCTTCTGATGAGTCAATTGTTGAACTTAGTTCTATTTTAAAATCTGACCTTTGTGTATTATAGGGGGTTTTTTTTTTCCCCTATAACCCACCAAGACATTCCATCCTACAGAACGCTAAACAAATAAAAGCTGAAAGCTCTACAAGATTAAACAAGGATTTCTTATGTCATTAAGATTTTCTATTGGATGATTTGATCTTGTATGACTAATTAAGCGGCGAAGTTTTGTTGTTTACTTCAATTTTGTGGGTTTGCATGTTGCAATTGTCAATCATAGCAGTTTTCGTAGCAGGTTTAGTAGATCATCTTAGTTATTTGTAGAGATATCTTTGAAGGAAGTTGTTTCAGTGAATGACTTGTTCGTCAATTTCTAGGCAAACTAACCTGTGATGCTAATGCTTACTTCGTTCTCTTGTTTTAACTTCTTTTCTGTGCTATATTTATATGCCTGTTGTCTAACATCACTTGTATTTAGAATATTCAGCTACAGTTAGTCACATCTATCCCCGATTACTTGATTAGATTTGTTGTTTTTTATATTTAAAAAAAATTGAGAGAAGGGCTTCCAAGGTTTTTCTAGTTCTTCCTCTTATTTTGTTAGTGGCATGTCTTGAACTTGTGAGATCCCAGGTCACTAGCAAATTTCCTATGCCATTCAACTGTCTTCCAAGTCCATTTTTTTCCATCTCTACATGACCTCTTAATTGTAAGTTTCTCAAAGTTGTAGAGGTTGCTTCTATTTAGCAAGAGTTGGTAATTGTCTACTGAGTTCCCGTTCTGAACTAGTCTAAAGAATTTGTTTCCGAATCTGCATAGGAATTTTCTTAAGTTCAGCAGAATCCATCAAGGATTGGAGGTTTTGCAACAAACCTCACTTGTAGTATCACATCACCCTCAAATCAAATTGGAAATTCAGATACCCTACTGTTAGATAATTTCATGCTTTGAACATTTTAATTGATTTATGCATATTGAAAATCTTAGTAGTATCAGCCCTTTGGATCATCATTATCCCAGAGTAATGAATATGGCTTCACCCTGCAGGTTTATATCGTTACAGGCTTGGGGATGTTGTCAGGGTTGCCGGCTTCCACAACTCCACGCCCAAACTACAATTTGTATGCAGGCGAAGCCTGCTTCTCAGCGTGAACATTGACAAGAATACTGAGAAAGACCTACAAATGGCAGTCGAAGAAGCCGCCAAGCTATTAGAAGCAGAGAAGCTCGAAGTGGTGGACTTCTCAAGCCATGTTGACATGTCCACTGACCCTGGCCACTATGTCATTTTCTGGGAACTGAGCGGCGAGGCCAGGGAAGAAGTCCTCAACAGCTGCTGCGACTGCCGGATCGCGCTTTTGTTGATCCCGGCTACACCGGGCAGAGGAAGGTGCAAGCCATAGGGCCACTGGAGCTGCGGATCGTCTGGAAGGGAACCTTCCAGAAGATTCTAGATCATTATCTCAGCCTTGGCGGGGCGCTCAGCCAGTTCAAGACGCCGCGCTGCGTCGGCGTGTCAAACAGCAAGGTGTTGCAAATATTGTGCAGCAATGTTATGGAGAGCTATCTGAGCACTGCATATGATTGAAAGGATTGGTAGCCCTGAGAGACTGAGAGAGTCACTGTAATTACAAGGGGGTTGTTTGTTTCTTGTTGCTCAGTTTCCTGCAACATTGATAGTAATTTGTTGCCTCCCATGTGTAGTTGTCTAATTAGGTTTTTTTGGTTGGTAGTTTGCAGCTGGTACGAGCAACACGCTAGTGGTAACAAGAGAGATGAATTAATGAATGAATGAGTTGTTCGTGAGAAACTTGGCTTTTTGTCTACATGAAGCTTTGGTGCTTTCAGCATTCATAGAAAGTGACATTTCACAACTGACAAATCTTGACTTTTGTGACAGATGCATTTTCTTTTAGGTTCAGATTCATTTCATCTTTTGATAGTAGTACATCATAAATAACCCCTGAGAATGACATTTTGGAACCTTTTGATTCAGAAATGAAACTTTTCAATCATTGCCAACCTTTGAGCTAAGTTAGCTGGCTGGTAAAATCTTTTTGTCACTACGTTTTGGGCAGCAGTAGTGGTATACTTGAGGAAAATTCTTGTTATACTTCAATATCATACAGTATTATTAGAAATGAGAATGGACGTGTTCATGAGTCCCCATTAGACATGTCCAATAAAATTTTTCTATAAGAATATGAATTTTCTCATTTTCTTATAGAAAATTTCTATTAGACATGTCAAATAGGAGCTCATGAACACGTCTATTCTCATGTTATGTGGTTATATAAACACATAAAGGCTTTTCCAGATGAGCATTTGCATTATGCACTCTTGCATTATGCACTCTAGAAAAGCAAGCACATGTGCACAGAGGTCTATGCATCCGTATATGCACTTTTATACACTCTAAAATTATAGACATTTTACTTTGTGCTTGATGATGATCATCGATGATGAATACATGTTTATATAATTATGTTTATTGATTTTTGGTTTAGTTGTCTAGAATTAAAGTTGAAGGGTTTACTCTTACTTTTATGATGCTTTGTTTGATTTATTTTCTCTAAATTAGTTGCAAGCAAGTGACATCAAAGATACTACAAACTATTTATTATTTGACACATAATATACCCATATTTTTGAAGAAAAACAATGAACTCATTAGGTTTTCCTGCTCTTCATTAAAAAGCTTTTAACGAAAACATTCCTGATGATACAGCAGAAAGAAAGTAAGGGTTTTCCCAAGTCAAATGCACACGTAGGTGCCAAGTGAGAGAAAGAATCTCAACACAAACGAAAAGAAAAATAAAAACAACAAAGCAACTGAAACACCCCGATGCAACAAATGGGCTCAACATGCATCAAGCTTCAGAAAACCAGAGCATCAAGAAATATGAAACCACACCAACGCACTCATGTCACACGTGATCAGAGTCGACACCACGCCCCTACCCATAGCGTCCCTTGAGAGACCATCAGAATCGTCATCCATCAAAGATGATTCAGTCTCCTTCTCATCATCTCCCTTGCCTGCTTGAAATGAGAATGCACTAGTAAGAAATAAAAGAAGAGAAAATGTGCAGAATCTAGTCGGGAGATTCGGCTAAGTTGCTAAAGATTCTATTATTACGTTCCCTCCAAATTTCTCAAAAAGATGTTGCAGCCGATAAATCCTAAAGCACCCAATCTCGTTTTTCAATAGAACTGAATCTCTAAGGAGTCAAAAAAAGATCCATGGAAGGGGGAGCTGCGGAAAGAAAGAGATTCATACTATGCGCCAAACATTCCCAAATATGAATGTTAAAAGAGCACTTAAGAAAAGATGATCAATAGATTTCTTATCTGTCGAACACAGAGTGCAGATGACAGGCCAACCAGCTCCTTTTCCTGAGATTATTCTAAGTAAAGTTCACACCATTGATGACTAATTAGAGGAAGACCTTATCTTTAGAGGTGTCTTAATACCCCATATGACATTCGCGAACAAGCAATGGAGTCCAGCATCGTTTAGCCTGCAGCAGGGACTCCTTATCGTCATTTTGGAGTCCCAGACCCAAATGGGACGATCCCTAGCCCCCATGTCTAACTGGAAATGCCTCGGGAGGAGATGTATTAGCTCCTTCCTCTTGGCATAAATCTCCTTTTGAATCAGTTCCGGCACCTTGATATTCTGGCCATCATTCGAACTGTGAGAAAAGACCGACCCAGCGGAACCTTGGGCCAACGAAAAAAGCTTAGGAAAAGGCTCCCTAAAAGGGCATTTGTGTATTACTTATCAGTCTAGAATCTAGTTTCTCTAGCATTGCCTACGTCCATCGTAATTCCCAGGAAAAATAAATCCTTGATAGATCTCAAATAGAAGAAGAACTACTAATACATTTGCACATCACCACCTGTTTGTGGGCCAGTAGTTATGAAAAATGATATAAACCCATTTACGACCAGATTGGTCAAAAAAATTTCACCACCATTTGAAAAGCAAAGCATGGTTCAATTCCCAAGGTTGATGATACACAAGCCCCCAAACTTTATACTTGCACACCCATTTCCAATTCACCAAGCACAAGCCATTTCCAACCTTGTGAGTCTCGTTCCAAAGGAACTTTCTTCTCATAGAGCCGATCTCATTTTCCATCCATCTAAGAACAGGAAAAAAAAAAGAAAGGAAATACGCGTGATGATAGATAAAAAAGCATTGATCATGGTGATCCTCCCGCCGAGAGGGAGCAATTTCCCTTTCCATCATGTCAGTCTTTCTGTACCCTATCAATAAGCAGTCTCTAGAGCATCTTTTTAAGACTGCCGACCGCAAGAGGCAATCCAAGGTAAGTGAGAGGAAGTCTTTGAACTGGGCAATTGAAAACCAAAGAAAGGAGGAAGTTGTTAACAGAGATCTCCCCCAAGAACACCAAGACACTCTTGTAGAAGTTAATCTTGAGCCCGAACCATCTCTCGAAACAGAAAAGTATCCATTTAAGGATCATCATCTGCAACAGAGATTGCTTCGCCAAGATCAAAGTGTCGTCCGCGTAATGCAAATTGACCACAGAATTTGTGTCATCTCTGCAACCCAACCTTCAATGAGACCCACTGTACGAAACTTGAAAATCATGTGATGCAAGCCATTAGCCACAAGAACGAAAATTAATGGGAGAGAGGGTCGCCCTGGCACAGACCCCTACACAAAATTTTTCGGTCTTGAACTCCATTTACCCGGATAGTCACTTTTGCAGATTACAACCAAAGCCTGACTTAGAATATCCAGGATGGCGTGAAACCTGGGACCGCAAAGTTTCCAAAATGCATCCCCATTCAACCATGACATAGGCCTTTTCAAAATCCAATTTCAACATGAAACCTTGGATTGTGTTCCGTTTAGAGAATTGAATAACTTTCTAAATTGTAGCAATGAATCAATGATACTTCTTCCTTCCAAGAATCCAAATTGATGGTGGTTAATGAAATCACCGAGAACATTTCTAACACAATATTGTTTTACCAATACAAAGATTACATGATAACTCCATTAACTGTAAAATTGATTTATGTTTATTCATTTTTTTTTTAAAGAAAAGTTTATTTAATCTTTAGGTGCCTTTTCGGACTCTAAGGCCCAAATTTGGCTGGCTTTATTCTAAGTTTGGATTATCACAAGATTCACAAGAAGTTGGGAAAACTGCAAGGTATTAAAAGCGTTAGAGATCCTTAATACTGTATAATTTCTCTCTCTGGCCCCCAAAAAAAAAAAGTTGTCATAATCTTGAGCAGATTCAAGCATTAGTCCTCAATGTCTACAATGTTAGAGTTTCCTCCTATGTGAAATGGTGTGAGCAATTCACGAAAGAATGTGAGTGGTTTACAAAAAGGTGTTAAACTCAAGAGGCATGGCTAGCTCAATTATGAAGGCTTGCATGATTTTTCAAGAGGCATTTTGGAGAGATGTATACATTAATTGATAGCAACTTTTGAGGGACTATTTATATGGGATGAACTTCTCATATGAAGCAATAAGGAGCATCACACAAGATTAGAAAGACGGAGAGAGAAAGGAAGAGAGAGTGTGAGATTGAATTTAATCTCTAGGTTTCTTCTTTGGCATTTCTCAAGTGTTTTTCTTGGGGTGTGAGAAGGTGCTCATTATAATTAACGATTATTATAGTGAATTCAGCAGGCTCGGACAGAGGACGTAAACCGGTATTTGATCAAACCTTTATAATTGTGGAGTGTTTGCGTTTATGCATTATATTTTCTATTTTTTCTTATTTTCATCATCTTGGTACGCTTGTTCTCTCTCTCTCTCTCCCCCCCCCAACAAGTGATATCAGAGCTGAAAGTTCGCAGGAGTTGTCATGATATGGAGTTTTGTCTCATAATTCAATGTGGAGCGGTTCGATTGAAAGGGGAGATTTACTCTATGGCAATGGAGAGTAAAAGCTATCCTAGTTCAACAGGGCTTGACGCGAGCGTTGAAGAGAAATGCTACCAAGCCGGAGAAGATGACAAAGAAAGAACAGGAGGATTTGGAGTCGAAATGAGTCAGCAGCATTAGACTCGGTATTGCTGATAATATTATCAACAATGTTATTGATGAAGACTCGGCATCGGCATTGTGGGAGAAGCTTGAGAAACCTTATCTTGGAAAACTTTAACAACGAAGTTGAATCTGAAGCGGGATCTATACAGACTGAAGATGGAGGATGGTGTGAATCTTATAGAACACTTAAATGTGTTCAATTGATGGATCAACTTGGGTGAATTGATGTCAAGATGAGGAAGAAGATCAGGCACTTCTATTTCTTACCTCACTTCTTGATTCTTTTGAGCACATGGTTATCACAGTGTTGTATGGTAAGGATACTTTACAGATGGGAGAGGTCGAGTCAGCTTTATTGTCTTACGAGAAGACAAGGAGGAAAGTTAAGGACAACTCAGAATCTGCACTTCTTACTTATGGTCAGAATCGAAGAGGAAGGAATGCAGTCAAAGGATCTAGCAGTGACGGTAGGTCTAAATCCAAGGTTTGCAGAAAGGGAGTGCAGTGTTACAAGTGCAAGAGTGGGGACACATAAAGCGGGACTGTCCGACTTAGGATAAGAAGGATAGTAAGAGCTTGGAGTCTTCCACGGCGGTAGCAGAAAACACTGAAGACTCTGGAGATATTCTCACTATTTTCAGGGAGGATACTTATCCTCAGGATGATTAGGTATTGGATTCGGGTGCAACAAATCATATTTGCTCTAGGAGGAAATTTTTTGAGACATTTCAAGAATCAAAAGAAGGTACCTTCGCTTTGCCTGACAGGTCCAAGTGTGACGTTATGGGATTGGGAACAGTGAAGGTCAAAATGTTCGATGGAGTGGTACGCACTTTGGGTGTGTTCGGTACGGAAGAGAGGTTTTGCCGTAAAATTTCCTTGAATCAGTTGAAAGATTACAACAAAACAATATTCCGACTACAAGGGAGGGAGGATGCTTGGATCTTCCCTTTGTTTAAATCTGGGTTCTTCGTGTGGCGATGGAGAGTGAATCTTGTTCTCCGTTGACCAGATGACCGTCCTGGACCGTCGGGGGTCTTCTCTTCGGCCGGTAGGGGAGTAACTCAGCTCCGGCTACCAAACTCTCAAAGAGGAGGTAGGCGAAGATAGGCTAGTACTCAGTAAGCCTGTTGAAGAATCTCTTCTCTCTCGGTCGTCGACGTCGGGCTTCTCTCTCTCGATGCCTTGATCTTCTCACCCTCTGAATCCAAATCTTCGACCAATCGACCAATCTACCAATCGACCTTTCCTTCATAGCCAACAGGGCTATTTATAGGGGTCTTAGGGGGTGATCGCGCCCCCTAAAAAATGCGCCTGAACGAGGGCCGTTACCCGCTATACGCGCGTAACTGACTCCCCACGATCTGGGCAGTTGCAACTGAGACGCAGATTTCAGACTAAACGCGCCTTGGATGCTGAGACGCGGGCTTCAGGCCGGACGCGCCTTGGATGCTGAGACGCGGGCTTCAGGCCGGACGCGCCTTGGATGCTGAGACGCGGGCGTCGAGCCAACGCGTCTTGAAGTTGAGACGCGGGCTTCAGGCCGACGCGCCTTGATGCTGAGACGCGGGCTTCAGGCCGGACGCGCCTTGAAGTTGAGACGCGGGCTTCAGGCCGGACGCGCTTTGAAGTTGAGACGCGGGCTTCAGGCCGACGCGCCTTGATGCTGAGACGCGGGCTTCAGGCCGGACGCGCCTTGAAGTTGAGACGCGGGCTTCAGGCCGACGCGCCTTGATGCTGAGACGCGGGCTTCAGGCCGACGCGTCTTGAAGTTGAGACGCGGGCTTCAATCCTTTGCGTATTTGAGACTGCTTCTTTGGTGGCTTGCCTGTTAGTCATTTTTAGACAGCCTACAGAACCCCTCCAAAGTTTCCAATATTCCGCAGTTGAATGGGACGGATTTTGGAATACTTTGGACTTAAGCCGCGTTCGCCTGTGACTGGACTGTTTGATGCTTCGGGTTTGACCTTATCCGAATTTGGTCTTCGTGAGTGTACTGTTGAACTCTTAGAAGCCATCAGAGTCGATCGTGTTGAGTGTCTAGATACACAGCCTAGACCTCCCCGATTGCTTTTTAGTCTGTCACGGGTGCGTTTTTGGCTGGGAGTAGTTGGTTGTCTGTTGGCGCCAGTGTACTGTTGAACTGTCTTGGACGCAGGCTCCTTTTTGAAAGCAGACGCAGGAAACTGGATGCAGGCTCCTTTTTAGAAAGCAGACGCAAGAGACTGGACACAGGCTTCTTTTTGAAAAAAGAAGCCACTTTGAAGACGCAGCGTCTATAGGGTAGACGCGATGTTGGTCAGACGCGAACTCCTTAGAGGGGACGCGACCTTCAGAAAGCATTCTTGGAGATGCTGACGGGGCATGTCCGGTGCGTTTTCTGGGCGCGAACTTTACGCTGTCATGATGACGCTGCCAGCTGGCCTGGGGAAACGGCGAAATTTTGCCTTTTGGCGCGCGGATCTCGCGGTTCATTAAATGAACTGCTCCACGTGTCTGCTTCTGATTCGCGGCGGGGTCGCGACGCATGATCTTCGCTGCCGGTTGTGATTTTGTTACACGCGTCAAGCGACGGTTCGCTGCAGCGTCCCTTGGGTCACGCGCCGGTATCTCTGCGTATCCCCGTGCCTATAAAAGGCGACTGTTTGGAGAACTTCCTCTTCTTCTCCGCATTCGTTTCTCTGAGAATTTTAGAAAAGAACTCTTCCTCTGTTCCTTTTTCTAGCTTCAAACCAAACTCGCTATGGCACCAAAGACCAAGCCGACCGCCTCCTCCTCAAAGGCGACCACCACCGAGGCCCGGAGGGGCGTCTCCTCCTCTGCGCAGGACTTCGTCCTCCAAGGCCTCCAAGGTAGTGTGCCTTAGGCAGAACTGACCCTTAAGGACTTAAAGCGCGTTTGATTCCCCAGACGCAGTCTTTGGGATGATAACCGGGGCGCGGATTAGATAATCTGACGCCCAAGAGCCCTGTGCTTCGGGTCCTTCACTTAGAATTTCTCTAACTGTGAAGGTCTCTGGACGCAGCTTTGCAGAACGCAGATTTGATCTTCGCGTTCTGTGTCATCAGGCGCCAATTTGATGAATCTGGCGTCTGAGCCCAAGTGCTTTTGAATTTTTACAAGTCTTGGTTTGCAGAACGCGGATTTGATCCTTGCGTTCTGTGTCATCAGGCGCCAATTTGATGAATCTGGCGTCTGAGTCCAAGTACTTTTGAAATTCCACAAATCTTGGTTTGCAGAACGCGGATTTGATCCTTGCGTTTCTGTGTCATCAGGCGCCAATTTGATGAATCTGGCGTCTGAGTCCAAGTACTTTGAAATTCCACAAGTCTTGGTTTGCAGAACGCGGATTTGATCCTTGCGTTTCTGTGCCATCAGGCGCCAATTTGATGAATCTGGCGTCTGAGTCAAAGTACTTTGAAATTCCACAAGTCTTGGTTTGCAGAATGCGGATTTGATCCTTGCGTTTCTGTGCCATCAGGCGCCAATTTGATGAATCTGGCGTCTGAGTCCAAGTACTTGGAATTTCATAAGTGGCTTCAATCTTTGCGTTCTGTGCTTCTTGACGCAGATTTGCGGGTCTGGACGCGGATTTGATGATTCCTGCGTCCAGTATCTTTTCTGCGTCTGGACGCAGAACACTTAGTATTTTTCTTTACTTTTGGTAAAGCATATTTTTCTAAAGCATCTGACTTAAGTGTCTTTATCTTTTTGCAGCGCCGCAACCTGCTACTTCACTCCCCAAGATACGCCATTTTGGGCATGTAGGTGGAGCTGACCGGAACCTGACCTTTGTGCTGCAAAGGACTGCCCCTGTGACTGCCGACCAGTCTCCGGCTCGTGAGAAGAAGCTCTCGAATGTCGAGATGAGGACTCTTCGAGTGCTGATGACCGATGCAGCATTCGTCACGGATGACGGCATCCAGCTGAAGAAGCCCGCCTTCTTCTTCGGGGATCATATCCACGATGGCGGCCATCGCGTGCACGAAGGGACTTACACATGGCTCCGTCAAATAGGGGGCAGAAGGTTCTTTCTCCCGGCCATGGATAGGATGTACCCTATGTTCTATTACCAGCATATGTCCGTCCCGCGGAAGATGGAGTTTGACCTCGCTCGATATGCTCCTGAGGTTACCCTTGGCGATCTGGGCTCCCACCACCAAGTGCACCGTCATGACGGCCATGACGCGTCAGTTATCGGCCTTTTCCCTGGATCGCGCAAGAGGGAGATCCCGTCTGGAGAGATACCGCACATTGGCTCCACCTTCCTCAACATGTTCATGGCAGCGGAGGGTGACTATCCAGTTACGTTCCGTGCATATGGGTGGATCCATTCCCCAGCGAACTACTGGTGGGGCAGGATGGTTGGCTTTGTCCTTACCGAGCTCGGGGATTTGCTGAAGGGTGTAGGACTGTACTCGGCGGTCAGGGCCGTACAGTGGGGGATCCCTCAAAGTTCTCAAAACTTCTTTGGGATCCTAGAACGTTACAATCCCTTGACGGGGACGTTCTTTACTCCAGTCGGGGAGATGGGCCTTGCCTTACACGAGCTGCATGAGGTCTCAGGACTGGTAACAGGGGACATGCCTTATGAAGAATATGTTCCGACCGCTGTGGAGCTTCGCCATGTGAAGGAGGAGTTTCCCCGGATATATGAGACCTACTGGGAAGTGCTATGTCACTTCCATATCTGCGGTCAGCTCACCAAATGGCGGTCGCAGGGGGTCACGTACCTGTCTTGGGCCAGTTATTTGTTCAACAATGTGAACACCAAAGACCACTTGATCACCCGATTGGCTCCCAGCTCTGATAGGGACATCGAAGACCGGATTGACCAGGCTCCCGAGAAGTTCTACACCACAGAATCGAACGAAGATGGTTTCGACCCCGACTTGATTTTTGAAAGCTTCCACCACCAAGCCCGACTCCTATCTCCGATCGGGCGCTGCTGGCGGGTTTTCTGATGCTGTGGCTAAAGCGTTGTGTGGTGCCCACGCTGCCACATGAAGTTATAGTTGCCGACGTGGTGTACCCGGCGGTGCTTCTGGCCCATGGCAACCCTATAGCTCTTCTCCCGGCCGTGGTGGCTGGTATTCAGAGCGGGCTGCGGGCGCTAGCTAAAAACTTTTGTGAGCCGCCAAAAACTGTGGATTCCGAAGGAAAGCCGCTCACGGACGCAGAGGGGAATCCAGTGGTGAAGCATCCTAATCCTCGGGTCGAGCTGCCTTACACATACCTTATGGCCTGGTATGTGATGCACTGCCCCTCTTTGATGACGGCGATACGTTGGAAGGAGGACTCCGTCCCCTTCATACAGCGATTGGAGGGTTCAAGGTGGCAGGATCCTTACATATATTATATCCGGAAGCGTCTTTCAGCCCCGACAAACTATCAGCTCAATCGTTGCCTCCTCCGGATTCCTGGTGCATCCTGCGGCGATCTACTTGTCGATTCCGCAGGCCCAGATGATTTCACGAGGTTATCCCCGGGAGCCTTCTGGTGGTTGCTCAATATTCGGCCCGGGTACATGCTTTTTCGACAAGGGACATCATGCACCATTGAGCCATACATGCCGAATCGCTTCGCTCGACAGTTCGGCTATGACCAGCTCTATATCGGGAACCCAAATGCTTATCTCGCCTTCGAAGGGAACTTGTTCGAGGGTGCTCGGGCCTGGTACTATAGTGTGGCTGGAGGGACAGGAACAACCTTCCGTCTACCTCTCGAAGCGCCCAAGTGCCAGATGAGTCTAAGCTATTGTACTTGGTACTCCCAAGCCGTCCAGACACCAGACTTTCTTCCGGCATCTTCATGTATTGAGAGCATCAATGCAAGTCTCGAGGGAAGGACAGAGTCCGGAAAACCAACGAGAGTCGTAGAGCAGTACCGGAGAGCTCGTAAGGAGGTCGGGAGAAGGACGAGGAGGGATCCACAAGCTACAGAGCCACGACCACCAAGAGCAGAGCCACGAGCGACGAGGGCGGAACCACCAGCGACAAGGGCGGAGCCTCCAGCAACGAGGGCGGAGCCACCAGCAAAGAGGTCTAAGCAGTTGGCGAGTAAGCGTCATCAACGCTCTACTCCTATTGTTGAACCAGCCCCAAAGAAGGTTAGGAGGGACTTGGCGTCTGAAGTCTCTCAATCCGGAGCCATCTCTGCTGGAGTTGAGGCGCTTCCTGAAGACCTTTTTGTCACAGTTGCGGAACCTCCGGAAGAGGGGGATTTACTCCCTCTAGTTCGTGCTCCTAGGTCGCACCACAGGCACCGCGAGGTTGTGGAGGAAGGGGAGTTCATCGAGCAATCTGCTGTTGCTGCTGATGTCACATCTCCAGAGATTGAAGTGGTGGGTGATGCAAATGTTGAGATTCTGGGAGTTGCAGCTCAGCTCAAATCTCCTTCTGCTCAGGAAAGGGGAGAGGAGGCACAGCAGTTGGGGTCTCCGAGCGTCTTTATCTCCAGTCTTAGGGCCGCCGACCCTAGTCCTACTACTGGAGTGATTGGAGGCAAGGCTCCGATTGTGGATTCTCCGGAGCTGTCGTCTTCTTCGCTCTCAGGGGCAAGCATGTTTGAGGACAAGGTTGACTATGGTGGTGAACCCGCTTCTCCTGATCAAAGTAAGTTCTTCCATATCTCAGAGGAGGAGATGTATGTGGGCGAATCATCGTCTGCACCATCAGTGGCGGCTATTCCTGTTGAAGGTACCTTTTCCACCTTCTGTCCAATTTTTCTTTATGGCACGTTGAAGAAAATGCCTTGACATTCTTCATTTTATATTGTAGGGCCAGCTGGAGACGTCGGAGCTACAACCTCCTCACATATTGATGAGATGGTGAGAGAGTTGACCGGACCCCAAGGTATTGAGGCCTCAACTGCTGAGATGCCTTCAGAGGGGGCAGCTGCTGAGACTGGGGAGCCTTCTACTCTGCCAGAGGAGGAAGAGGATCCGATGGCAAATCCACTTCCAGGAGATTGCACGGTTCAGGCCTCAGATGAAGCCTCCGAGGAGATCGTGCTTGCTACTCCATCATTGGCCGCGGAAGTTCCCGCCGAAATAGTACCCCCGGAAGTGCCCGTGGCTGGTTCTACTCTCGCCGTATCAACGGTCAGTGCGACTCCTACGCAAAAAGAGCCGGCTTACATCCCTTCTTCTGAGATAGAAAGGGGGTCGGGGAGCGTTCCAGGTGATGATGACGCGGACTTCCTGACGCGCAGCACGGTGCGACAGTTCTTTGAAGCGATGCGTTCATGCATCAACTTTATCCTTTCTGGGAGTCGCTCTTTTGACTTTGCCCGGAGATTTCTCGGGAATGTGGCCGAGAACATCGAACTAGTCGGGGCCTTCCTCTTGCTCAGGCATGTATGCGGGTGGTGGATCAATTAGAGATTGACCTAAGAAAGCTGAAGTCTTTAGACGAGGCTAACTCCATTCATGAAGCCCAGGTCATCCTGGATAGCCTCCTTGCTGCCCAAAGACAAGAGCGACAGGAGGTAGAGATGCGAATTGCTGAAGAGGTCAGTAACCTTGAACGTTCCCAGGCTGAATGTCAAAAGCTGATTGAGGATTCAGGGGAAACTGAGCTCGTCATGCAGACCACAGAGCTTGCTATTACTAATGCTCGGGCTGCTATTGCTAAAGCCCAAGCCATGCTAGCTGTCAATGAAGAGAAGCTCGTCGCCCTCCAGAAGAAGCTAGAGGAGCAGAAGGCTGCAAGGGTACGGGCTGAAGAGAGTCAGTCTGTTCATCTCTCCAGATTGGAGACTTTGCGAGCCCAGCTGGCTGAAAAACCCTGCCTATCTGAAGAGGAGCTGCGGGTCCAGGCCATGATGGAGGCTGAGAAGACACGTCAGCATGAGATGCATCGTCTCAGGGAGCGCATCCGTTCTCTACCAGATCGAGATTTTTAGCCTTCTCCTCTCCTTTTTTTTTTTTGTAACGCTCAATCTTATTTGTATAAGAGAGCGTTTTTGTATCACTTTCATATTTTTGGATATAAATAAAAGTGACACCCTCCTTTTTACTTCTTTTGTCTCGAACTCTTTGCCTTTGGTTGGACATGTAGAAGCAAGGAAGTCTTTTGACCTTTATCGAAATTATAATCATAATCTTAATAAGTCAAAAGATGTGAGGAAAGATCTTGTTTCAAGAACTTTCATGACACTGTCAGAGGTGTAAGCTTAACTTAACAGAGGTGATTTTTGGTGGACCTGCCACTTTGTGGAAGAAAGTGACAGGTGGAGTTCGTACCCCCAGGAAAGATGAACTTTTATCAAGGATTTATGCTCAACTTGATTTCAGATCAGTTGGGGATGTTGATAGAAACATTGTTTATTGGTGTAATGTTAACCAACAATGCCTCCAGAATGAATTCGATATTCTGTTGAGGAGAATATCAAATGAGACTAGACTCGCGGGGAATCTAGGAAGGTCCTTACCGTTAGAGGTGTGATATTAACTTAACGGGTTGGAAATAGTCTTGTCAGAAGTGTAATGTTAACTTGACAAGGACATGAGTTAGAGGTGTAATATTAACTTAACTCATCGACATCTCAATTTTATCAGGGAAAACTGAGGGGGTCACTGTCATAGGTGTAATGTTTAACTTAACAGTGAGGGTAATGCTAGAGGTGTAATGTTGAACTTGGCATTAGTCATCTCGGCTTGAAGAAGTCGAGGAAGGTCATAGCCATAGGTGTATTGTTGAACTTAGCAATGACTCGGATACTAGAAGTGTAGTGTTAACTTGGCATCGTTCGTCTCGGCTTAAGGAAGTCGAGGAAAGGTCATAGCCATAGGTGTATTGTTGAACTTAGCAATGACTCAGATGCTAGAAGTGTAGTGTTAACTTGGCATCGTCCATTTCAGCTTCGATACGAAAGTCTGAAGAAAGGTGACTGTCAGAGGTGTGATATTAACTTGACAGACATCCGATGTACTGTTTAGAGGTGTAATATTAACTTAAACAGTAGTTTGTCAGAGGTGTGATATTAACTTGACAAGAATTGGCTCGTGATTGGAGCAATTTGAGGACCTGTCATTCTATTGATGAGAATTGACAGGGGATTTTGGAGTGCCAGAGGTATAATATTAACTTGGCAGCTTTAAAGTTTGCTACCCTATGTAGAGGTGACAAGCGGGGTTTGTACTCGACATGGATTATTCATTACCAGAGGTATAGTGTTTAACGTAGTAATGTTTGCATTTTGTGGTCTTACCATTCTATGGATGAGAATTGGTAAGGGATTTTGGAGGAAAGAGTGGAATCAGGTCCACTTAGGATTTTTAGCAAACCTCAGCTATCAACGGATTTGAGGTGCCTTTACCAACTACCGTTTGAGTTGGGCTAGCCATGCTATTCCCCTCCGCATGATGAGTTGTCGGGACTTATGTTGGGCTTAAATGCCAACATTTTCCTCTATCCTTAGCCGTCGAGGGCGTCGGATCAAATGGAACGTGTCCCTTAGAATTTTTAGCAAATCCTCAGCTGTTAACGGTTTGACATGCCTTTACCAACTACCGTTTGAGTTGGGCTAGTCATGCTATTCCCCTCAGCATGATGAGTTGTCGAGGACTTATGTTGGGCTTAAAGGCCAACATTTTCCTCTATCCTTAGCCGTCGAGGGCGTCGGATGTTTGATCAGAGGTGTGGTTTTAACTTGATCGGCAGGATTTTTAGCAAACCCTCAGCTATCAACGGATTTGAGATGCCTTACCAACTACCGTTTGAGTCGGCTAGTCATGCTATTTCCCTCAGCATGATGAGTTGTCGAGGATTTATGTTGGGCTTAAATGCCAACGTTTTCCTCTATCCTTAGCCGTCGAAGCGTCGGATGTTTGATCAGAGGTGTGGTTTTAACTTGATCGGCAGGATTTTTAGCAAACCCTCAGCTATCAACGGATTTGAGATGCCTTTACCAACTACCGTTTGAGTCGGGCTAGTCATGCTATTTCCCTCAGCATGATGAGTTGTCGAGGATTTATGTTGGCTTAAATGCCAACGTTTTCCTCTATCCTTAGCCGTCGAAGGCGTCGGATGTTTGATCAGAGGTGTGGTTTTAACTTGATCGGCAGAAGAACACCATCTAGGGATAGTATTTCTTCAGAAATTTGCCATTGATTGGCATCATGAGTGTATCGCCATCCGAGGTTATGAGGCGATACGATCCATTTGAGTAGACCGACTCTACTACAAACGGTCCTTCCCATTTGGGTTGGAATTTTCCTTTCGTCTTATGCGTCATGACCATGGGGTCTCCGGACGGCTAAGACAAGGTCGCCTTTCTTGAAAGTCCGCGCTTTGACTTTCTTGTTGAAGGCTCTGGTAATGCGAGCTTGGTAAAGCTCGATCTGCTGCTGGGCCTGCAGACGCTTGTCGTCTAAGGCTTCCAGTTCTTGGAGTCGCTGTCGATGCTTCTCCTCTGTCGTCATCTCGGCGGTCAGGGCGACGCGTAGAGATGGAATTTGAATTTCCAGTGGGAGCACGGCTTCACATCCGTATACCAAGGAAAATGGCGTGGCCTTTGTCGGGGTTCGCACTGTTGTGCGATAGGCCCATAAGCATTCGCCCAACTTATCGTCCCAGTCGCGTTGACTTTTCGAGATGAACTTTTTGAGAAGCTTGCCAATAGTCTTATTGAAAGCTTCTGCGAGGCCGTTGGCGGCAGGGTAGTATGCCGTTGATGACACACTCTGAATTCTGAACTTGGCGCAGAATCTCTGAAAAGCCTGGCTGATGAACTGGGGTCCATTGTCATGGACGATCCGCCGAGGCACACCGAAGCGATAGATAACGTGATGTTTCACGAACTTGATCACGTTAGACGATTTTACCTCTTTTAGAGGAACAGCTTCGGCCCACTTGGAGAAGTAATCGGTTATTGCTAGAATGAACCGATGTCCTTTCGACGATGGTGGGCTGATGGGCCAACCACGTCCATCCCCCACATTTCGAACGGCCAAGTAGAGGTCGTAGAGTGGAGATACCCTGGTGCTTGATGGATGAAATCACCATGTATTTGACAGGCGTGACATCTCTTAGCGAGGGAATGGCGTCGACAATCATCTTGGGCCAATAGTAACCCAATCTTTGGAGTCGGTTTGCCAGCTTCGGGCCAGGTTGATGAGCTCCACAAATACCATCGTGGGCTTCTTTCAACACTTCACGGGCTTCTTTTAATGAGAGGCACCGGAGCAGGATCCCGTCATGCGATCGACGGTACAGTGTTCGCGTGATCGCATTATAGTAAAATTTGGGGGCTTTCCTCCGAATGGCGGCCGCCTCTTTAGTGTCTTCGGGCAGAATGCCGTATAAGACATAATCAATGTATGGAAATCGCCAGTCTTTAAACTCTGGAGCGGTTGACACTTCAAGTGTTTCTTTACCGCGACGATCTCCTGTTGACCCTGGGTAGTCTCCGGGGAAATTTTTTGGGCAGTATAGGTCGTGGCTATAGACGAATACTTTCTCCATTGCTCCAGCTGGGAGAGCTAGGGAAGCTGCGAGAGATGCGAGGGCATCTGCATGCGCATTTTGGCTTCGCGGCACATGGTCAATGTAGAAGTTTGAAAACTTTTCCGCCATGTGGATTGTCGCGTTGTAGTATGGTACTAGATCTTCATGTCTGACCTCATACTCTCCGCGAACTTGGCTGACGATGAGTTTGGAGTCACCGTACGCCTCGAGATTTTTAACGCCAATCTCATCGGCGAATTGCATCCCAATCAGAAGAGCGTTGTATTCCGCCACATTGTTGGAACAGGGTTCGGTTAACGAGATAGCCCGGGGGATCACGTAGTTTTGTGGGGAGACGAGTACCACTCCTACCCCCGCTACCGTGTGTCCCTTTGGGCTTGCCCTTGATGCACCATCGAAGAAAAGTTGCCATACTTGTCCTTCGAATGTTGCCTGAGTCAGGCATACTTCAGCGACCTCATCTGGGAGATCCTCATAAAGTTTGGCTGCCCTCGGATCTGGGTGTTCAGCTAAGAAGTCCGCCACCGCTTGTCCTTTAATGGCCTTCTGTGGCAGGAAGTGCATCTCATATTGAGAGAGCAATATAGCCCATTTCGCCAGCCGGCCATTCAATGATGAAGGCTTTGTCATAAGCAACCTCAGGGGGTTGACTTTTGATATGACATTTATGGTTTGGCCTACCAGATAGTGTCGCATTTTCTGAATAGCGAACACCAAGGCCAAACACTCCTTCTCGATCGGGTTGTACCGATGTTCGGCCCCGATCATTGTTCTACTGAGGTAGTAGATCGCTTGTTCTCGTCCTTGGTCATCATTCTGAGCTAGTAGAGCTCCCAAAGAATGATCCATCGATCGGACGTACACCAGGAAGGGCTTTCCGGATACCGGAGCTGCAAGTACTGGTGGTTGGGTGAGGTATCGTTTGATCTCCTCGAATGCTTGCTGGCAAGCGTCGTCCCATATGAACGAGACTCCCTTCTTCATCAGCTTAGCGAAGGGTTGGCATCTTCCGGAGAGATTTGAAATAAATCTGCGGATGTATGCCAGTCGTCCCTGCAATCCTCTGAGCTCCCTGAGGCTTCTTGGAGGTTGCATTTCCTGAATGGCGCGAACCTTCTCCGGATCCAAATGAATTCCGGTAGAGGTTACAACAAACCCTAGGAATTTTCCGCTGGCCACCCCCAGGAAAGACTTGGTGGGATTCATCTTCAATTGATGAGCCCGCATGATGTCAAAGACCGCTTTTAGATCCGCTATGTGATCGCCTTTAGTGCGGCTTTTCACCGCGATGTCATCGACATAGCACTCCACCGTTTTGCGTATCTGCTGGTGGAAAATGGCATTCATAGCCCTTTGGTATGTTGCCCCTGCATTCTTTAGTCCGAAGGGCATGACGGTGTAGCAATATACTCCTAGAGGTGTCCTGAAGGAGGTATGCTTTTCGTCGTCAGGGTACATCTTGATTTGATTGTAACCTGAGAATCCGTCCATAAAGGACATTCGCTCGAACCCGCATGTATTGTCAATCATGACATCTGTGATTGGCAACGGGAACTCGTCTTTGGGGCAGGCCTCGTTTAGATCGCGGAAGTCGATGCAGATCCGGATCTTCCCGTTCTTCTTAGCAACGGGGACAATGTTAGCTACCCAGTCGGGATGTTGTTCCTCCCTGATGAAGCCGGAGTCAATAAGCTTCTTGACTTCTGATTGAATGGCTTCCATTACTTCTGGACGAAACCGTCGCTGCTGTTGCTTGACGGGCTTTACATCCGGACTGATGTTGAGGCGGTGCATAGCCACTTGAGGATCAAGTCCAGGCATGTCCTCGTAATTCCAGGCGAAGACGTCTATATACTCTTGTATAAGAGATATTAGATCATTCTTCTCTGATGGTGACAGGCCGTCACTTATGAAGATGGGCTTGGGGTTGGCTTCATCTCCTAGGTTGATCTGAACAACCTTGTCTTCTGTGGGTGGCTCACGCTGTTCAAAGCGGATATCCCAGAGAGCATTCAGATGTTTGATCCAGGGGTCTGTATCCGACTGGATCATTTCTTCGTCTTCGTCTTCCAGATGGCTTGTTGAAACCATGTTTACTGAAAGCCCTTTGAAGATGTTGCCAATACTGACATCTGATTCCCACGATGACGTGTCTGAAGAGTGATCATGGCCTGATGGTTCCTCAGAATCAGAGGCTGACGGCACTGGAGTTGATACATAGCCCAACCCCCGGCGGGTCTGATGATAATAGTCAGGTGCTTTCCCTTTCGGTACAAAAGATCGAAGCAATGATCTCCTTCCTTTGCCGAAGTTTAACCCGGGCCTGTTGATTAGATCGTACCCCATACGCTTCATCATCTTGAGCGTTTTCGGTTCATAATGATTGAACTGGGGGGATTCATCCTCGCCTTCTGATTCTTCATGGGGCGTTGGTTCAGACATGATTCGTCCAAAGAGGATAGGTCTCTGGCCCTTTTGTCTGGCTGGAACCATAAATGAAGATCCTTGCGCGTCACCATCATCATGGTACGTCCCGAAGGATGATTTTATAGGTACATGCAATGATGTCAGAGCATCCATTGCCGACCATACATCCTCGCCCATGTCGGTACTAGTATCCGACGGTATTGACTCAGATTCACACACAGGAAAATACGCGAAATCTAAGTCTTCATTAATATACCAACCGCCTGCATCGTCGGTGGTATCAACATCGAGCTTATTAGTGCTCTTTACAAGTGGTTCTAACTCCCACAGGCACTCTTCTTCTTCGGGCTCGGTGTCAGCTTCATTACCAGAGTCTGGCTCCTCTGGTTGCGGGGTTCCATTATTCTCCTCATATAAGAGGGAATCCGTGAAATAGTTCTCGACCCCTTTGAACGGATGCCTTTCGGCGATCAACGTTCGAACCTGTCCGCTCTCGTCAATGTATTTCATGACTTGATGGAGAGTGGAGGGAACGATGGAGTTTTGGTGGATCCATGGTCGTCCCAGCAACAGGTTGTAGGAAGTGTCAGCGTCAATGACATAACACGTCACTTCCGATTTGAGGCTCCCGATCCGGCATTTGAGCTTGATCTTCCCCATCGGGCGGGAGCTGTTGGCATTAAACCCATAAATAGTCGTCTGGGTTGGGCTCAGACGATGGGTGGGAATGCCAAGAAATTGCATGACTCGGTGAGGTATGATGCTCAGTGCGGACCCTGGGTCTACCTGGATGCGGTTCACCTCGGATGACCCAATATACCCCGTGAAGTATAAGGGTCGGTCATGCTTTCCTTTAACCTGCATGTCGTCTGCTGTGAAGGAAATGCAGGGAACATTTGGAGAGGTGTGGAGGCAATCCTCTACATCTTTCTCTCTCGGTACGTGGGTCAGAAAGACCTCAGCGTTCGTCAGGGCTTCTTGTAGAGCCTCTCTGGTTGACTTAGATAACCTCAGGAGCTCATACAAGGTAATGCGTGCCGGGATGTTGGCTAACTGAGCCAGAACATCGAAGCGGTAAGATGTCGAAGATCCTTCGCTGCACTTCTGGAAAGAACCCGAGAAAACCGAGTTTCTTTCTGTTTCTCCACGGGTGGTTTTGTGGAGGGCTGAGCTGGCTCTACAGCTGGTTGAGGAGGGACCACCGCCTTTTCGCCGTACTGCTTCAAGTACGCCTGCCCTGAGCGGGTGCCTGATGTCGGTTGGTTGGGCTCTGCCGCCAGGACCATTGTCTCCTCTTCTGAGTCGGTCAGCGAAGGAACATCAGCGTCTGCTTCCCGGGAAGAAGCGCAGATCACGTGGCAAGATGAAGCCTTTCCTTTGCCTTTGGACTTCCTGTTGGTCACAGTCGTCCATTGCTGCTCGTCAACGAGGTCAGGGTGGACCCACATGATTCCTCCTTCAGGTGTAGGGACCGGGACCAAGCCTTTCTCCTGCTGCTGATGAGGGTCTGTATTGACCACTCTCAATTCTCCTTTCGGGACAGATATCACTCCCACGGGCATCGGGGGTCGTGTCCCGAAGTGGAGTGCCGACGTCATGTTGGCCGCCCTCTGTTTCTGCTCCGGTCGGAGTTTTAATACCTCCGCGTCAATTAGGGCTTGAAGGACGTCCTTGAAGATGTAGCAGCTCTTGGTAGGGTGCCCGAGCATCCTATGGTACAGGCAGTAGTTGGGGTTGTCGGTCTTGCCGACTTCTTCTGGGCGCCTAATTTCAGGGAGCTTCAGTCGATTGCTCTTGTTGAGTAATTTGAAGAGCGAGTCGACATGTTCCTCCTTGAAGGAATATTGTTTGTTGGCGCGGGTTGGCTGGAAGAGCCACCTGCTCTGCCTGGTTGAGGCTTGACGGGAGATTTGGTCTCCGTTGCCAAGTTATCCTTCCGTTTGGTTTGGAGGGATGTGTCTGGCGCACGTCTTGTCGACCTTTCTGGTCTGGGCTTGCCTTCTTCCGCTCTGACGCGGGCGACAATCTCTTCAGCCTGTTCACCTTGCTGGACTAACTGTTTCCAGGTGCGGCTTTCTGCTACTCCTATTTGAGCCAGGAGTGAGGTTTGGAGATTGTGGCGACATGTTTCCACCAGGGTGGCCTGGGTCATGCCGCTTGGACATCGGAGTGCCGTGTTCCGAAATCTTTCTACGAAAGACTTAACGGACTCTCCCTTTCGTTGCTTGGTAGCTAAAAGGGTAGGCATGGTAACCTCCGAATCATCCTCGAAGAAGCGTGTTAGGAACAGCTTCTCCAGGTCGCCCCAGTTCTTGATTGAACCTTCGGGGAGTTTCATAAACCATTCAAAGGCTAAACCTTTCAGGGTGCCAATGAATAGACGTGCCAGGATGGCATCGTTATCTACCACATTCCCAGTTTGGGATTTGAAGTAGTAGATATGCTGGTTGGGCGACCCCTTTCCGTCGAATGCTTGGAGAGTTGGAGCCTTGAATCTAGGAGGGTACAGGACTAAGTCCCACTCGGCCGGATACGGCCGGACCACTCCAGCTTCTTGGAGATCTTTACGACTAGCAAGGGCATTGAGTCGTTGCTCCAATAGGCTCACTCTTTGATTTTGAGCCTTCTCCGAATCTGGGTTGCTTCCTGCATGTGCTGAAGGTCTGGACACATTCGAAGGAGTGGATCGTCGTGTCCCATCGGAAGGATCAGAGGGTGGACTTCCTCCTCTTCCCCTTCTAGCTCTTGGCCTTCTGGGAGGAGATCTTGCCCTCTCGTCAAGCAATTTCTCAAGCATATGCTTGAGGTCGTCAATGGTTCTCTGCTGAGAGGAGAGTACTTCCATTTGGTGCTTCTGCATCCGGGCCAAGTACTTAGTTGTTTCCTCGGGAGCATTTGCTGTGTCCTCAGGAGCATCTGCCATGTAGGCGGAAACCTCCTTTCCACCGGAAGAATTCGAAGCCCATGATTCTATCACAACTGAGTGAGAATCATCTTCCCTGATGCCGCGGGATAGGGCATTGTAGTCAATTGGGGTGATGGCTCCAGTCCGGGTGCGGGTGTGTCGATACACCCCTTCTGGCTCAGAGTCTGACCCCTCTGAATTGACCATAGGTTGTTTTCCCCTGCTTCTGCTTGTCATATATGCAGTGAGCTCCGGGTACTCATCGTCAGGGAAGGTTCTCCTTCGGTGGGAGCGTCTTCTTTTAGCTGACGGGGGAATCAGGGTCAGCTGTCTAATCAAAGACGGCTGGTGAACGCCTGATTCGCAATGGCATCCAGAGAGCATCTGGATGAGTTGTTGACAGCAGCAAGAAGAAGTGGCCTGATTGGCACTTCTTTTCCTTGTCAAATAGTCCCTCAAATCCGTGGGAGGGGGATTAAATAGACTGGCCTCACAATGTCGAAGACGGGAGGCAGTCGTGTGTTGCGCTGTCTGGACGCAAGTCTCAGAAACGCGGTGGTCACGCTGTTGCGTTCCGCGCGTCTGGCGTCTCTGTTGAGACGAGACGCGGTCCTCGCGTTGCAGTCTGCTGCGTTGGAGCAGAGAGACTTGGGACGTTACGCGCGTCTGGCGTCTCTGTTGAGACGAGACGCGGTCGTCGCACTGTTGTCCACTGCGTTGGGGCAGAGACACTTGGGACGTTACGCGCGTCTGGCGTCTCTGTTGAGACGAGACGCGGTCGTCGCACTGTTGTCCACTGCGTTGGGGCAGAGACACTTGGGGCGTCACGCGCGTCTGGTGTCTCTGTTGAGACGAGACGCGGTCCTCGCACTGTTGGGAGATTTCGCGCGTCTGGCGTCTCTGTTGAGACGAGACGCGGTTCTCGCACTGTTGTCCGCTGCGTTGAAGCAGAGGGACTTGGAAGATAATGGGCTGCTGGGCCCCACGCCTGGGAACGCGTGCGTCCTGCGTTTGATGAGACGCAGAAACTTCGCTTCGGCGTTTGGTAAGTTGATCTCCAGCAGACTCAACTTGAGGAGTCTCGCGTTTGGGTCGCCAAACGCGGATTTCTCGCACTGGTCGAGGTGCGGGCAAGGCATCATATTGAACGCCGCGTCCAACCCCAGTCAGAGAACCATCGGTTCCAACCGAGTGTTGACGCGCGCGTCGTCTTTGTCGACGCTCGGCATTTCGATTGCGTCGTGGAGGAGGAGAGAAGCCAACAACTTCCTGGTTTGAAGAACCAGGGCTGTTCACCATGCGGGTCTCTTGGGAGACGTTGACGCGGGGTTTCTGCGAGACGCAGGCGTTCTGCAAGACGCGGGCGTCATGCGAGACGCGGGCGTTGTGCGAGACGCGGTCGATCGCAGCAACAGTTGTGCCGTGGACCACGCGGGCCTTCAGAGAGGCGTTGGCGCGTGGGTTCTGCGCGTCGCGGTTGATCGCAGCAGAGGCGTTGGATGTTACGCGGGCCTTCGAGGAGGCGTTGACGCGTGAACTGGGCGCGGCACAGAGGGTGACAGCAGCGCCTGGTTGAGCCACAGATTGGGCTTCGGGAGGCTGCGTCGTTGAGACCCTGCGGCAGACGCGGGTCTTGGGGCTCTTGGAGCCAGAAGAGAGAAACTCTTCATACTTCGCCTGGTCGAACTCAACGATGAGTGATTCGACCATCTTCCCCTTACGGAGAACGTCATCCTGCACCACGATGTGTTCATCGGTCACGAATGTAGTCCCCAGCGGAGTCGCCATCTCTTGTTCGGTACGGAAGAGAGGTTTTGCCGTAAAATTTCCTTGAATCAGTTGAAAGATTACAACAAAATAATATTCCGACTACAAGGGAGGGAGGATGCTTGGATCTTCCCTTTGTTTAAATCTGGGTTCTTCGTGTGGCGATGGAGAGTGAATCTTGTTCTCCGTTGACCAGATGACCGTCCTGGACCGTCGGGGGTCTTCTCTTCGGCCGGTAGGGGAGTAACTCAGCTCCGGCTACCAAACTCTCAAAGAGGAGGTAGGCGAAGATAGGCTAGTACTCAGTAAGCCTGTTGAAGAATCTCTTCTCTCTCGGTCGTCGACGTCGGGCTTCTCTCTCTCGATGCCTTGATCTTCTCACCCTCTGAATCCAAATCTTCGACCATCGACCAATCTACCAATCGACCTTTCCTTCATAGCCAACAGGGCTATTTATAGGGGTCTTAGGGGGTGATCGCGCCCCCTAAAAATGCGCCTGAACGAGGGCCGTTACCCGCTATACGCGCGGTAACTGACTCCCCACGATCTGGGCAGTTGCAACTGAGACGCAGATTTCAGACTAAACGCGCCTTGGATGCTGAGACGCGGGCTTCAGGCCAGACGCGCCTTGGATGCTGAGACGCGGGCTTCAGGCCGGACGCGCCTTGGATGCTGAGACGCGGGCGTCGAGCCAACGCGTCTTGAAGTTGAGACGCGGGCTTCAGGCCGACGCGCCTTGATGCTGAGACGCGGGCTTCAGGCCGGACGCGCCTTGAAGTTGAGACGCGGGCTTCAGGCCGGACGCGCTTTGAAGTTGAGACGCGGGCTTCAGGCCGACGCGCCTTGATGCTCAGACGCGGGCTTCAGGCCGGACGCGCCTTGAAGTTGAGACGCGGGCTTCAGGCCGACGCGCCTTGATGCTGAGACGCGGGCTTCAGGCCGACGCGTCTTGAAGTTGAGACGCGGGCTTCAATCCTTTGCGTATTTGAGACTGCTTCTTTGGTGGCTTGCCTGTTAGTCATTTTTAGACAGCCTACAGGGTGGTGTGGAGTATGTCCCAAGGCTAAGAAAGAATCTGATATCCTTGAGCCAGTTGACTCCAAGGCTGCAAGTGCTCTATTGCAGGGGGAGTCATGAAAATCACATGTGGTTGCATGATCGTTATGAAGGAGAAAAGTGTGGAGGTTTGTATCGTCTGGTTGGTAATACCATTGGTAAAACCAAGATCTCGAAGGTGTTTGTGAAATAGGGTGCATAGAATATCAAGTACTTGAGGCGGGTGTCGTTTGCGGGCATTGCAAAGACACATGTAGATTATTTTCAAGGTCCAGGCAATAGTGAGAAGGAAAATCCTATTGACGAAAAGGTCAAATCAGGTCCCTCTTTGAGGTCAATTAAGTTGACTGGGCATGACACACATCGGCATTGGCGATATCAGATCAAGGGAGAGTGACCACAATTGATTCGGGTAATGTGTGACTGGTACAAGAAAAGAGCTAATTGTTTGTTTGCAGGAGTTTGCAAGTGGTATCTTGGGTGAGATGGATTTCAGGGATTGAAGAGGTGGTTTGTGAGTTTACTTTTCGCATATGTCAGGAGAGGGAGTTTGTTGGAGTTCCCTTTTATGCGAAATGGTGTGAGCAATTCACAAAGAATGTGAGTGGTTCACGAAAAGATGCTAAACTCAAGAGGCTTGCCTAGTTCAATTATGAAGGGTGGCACGATTTTCTAAGAGGTGTTTTGAAGATATGTGTATATTAATTGATAGTAATTCTTGAGGGACTATTTATATAGGATGGATTTATCATATGAAGGAGTAAGAGGCATCATACAAGATTAGAAAGACAGTGAGAGAGAGAGAGAGAGAGATTGAATTTAATCTCTAAGTTTCTTTTTTGGTAAGTGTTTTTCTTGGGTGTGAGAAGGTGTTCATTATAATTGACGATTATTATAGTGAATTCAGTAGGTTCAGACAGAGGACGTAGATCGGTATTTAGTCGAAGCTCTATAATTGTGGAGTGTTTGCGTTTGTGCATTATATTTCTTATTTTTTCTTATTCCGTCATCTTGATACGCTTGTTTTCTGTCTCTTTCCCAACATACAAGAATTACGAAATGTTACACAACTTGCCTCAATAAATAAATTTATAATTCACAATAAACAATATTCTTTTTTAATCTAAGTTCTTATCTAAGTAAAGACAAGAGTTTTTTTAATCTTGAAAGAGACAGAATATTTCATAGATCCATTTCTTCAAGATGCTATTTGAGTTCACTACCACTCTGTACAGTGAACTGCATTGAATTAATTAACAAATAATTATCATTTATGTAATAATTAGTGCTTTCAAAAGTTTAGAGTTGTCCCCCAATAGTGGAAAATTCTGGGCCCCGTGATATGATTGGCTCCTTGTTAAACTTGCCAATTTCAAGATTAGAAAAAGTCATTAGTTCTAATTGGATATTCAAACTTTTCTTTAAGGGGGAAAAAGTTAAAAAAAATTAAAAAATCAGTCGTTTTGGCCCGAGTTCACCCATTATTAAGTTATTTATCAACTGAATGCTTATTGAGTTGTGTTTGGGTTCGGGTCCAGATTTTATATAAATCTGAATCCTCTTACCCGTTCACGCTCTTATTTTAGCTTCTCTTTTCCTGTCGCAGCAGCAGCAAAAATTTGTTTTCATTTTTTTAACCCAATTATTTTAAAATAAAATTGTGATATAAAAATTCTCGACATTTCATTAAAAAAAAAAAATTTAATCGTAACATTATTCATGAACTCAGAGAAAAAAATTTTAAACTCGACTTCCAGAAATTCTCATCCTCTCGCCGGGCCTCCAATGTGACTCGGGCCAACGTGACCCGACCCGATCCGATCAGAACAAAACCATCAAGCGCGTGCTTGATTGCGTGATGGCCCTGCGAGTTGGATTCTCTCCATCAACACTCCCACACCGGTGAATAATTTATTTATTATTTTATTATTTCTGGTTTTTTATTTTAATGTTAGGAAATTTCCATATGATTTCTTGAGCCCTAGGTCTAATTCTTAATGCACATGAGAAAACGTGAGAAAAATGTCATCTTGATTTGTAAACTAATGGGTAAAAGGGTGGAATCTTTTTAGTTGCTGTGAGCTTTAGGGTTTCACTTTTTTAATTATATTGTTGGTGATGTATTCAGAAAATTGGAATGGCTACTAGATATTGTTTCAATTTGTAATTGGTTTCATCTGTTGATTTTAAGGATTAAAATTCGGTCATAAGATCATTGTAGATTGATGATTTCTAATGATATGAAGTAATTTTGTTTGCCTCGTTTGGTTTACTTGAGAAAGCTACCACATTATAGGTTCGTCTTGTCGTTTGGATGGACACGAAAATCACTGTTAAAAAAAAAAAGCTTGATTTTGAATTAAGTACTTTGAAATGTTGAAAATCTAATAAAATGATGATACTGAAACCTTTTTATTTTTTACTTTCATTTAGAATTTCAGATTTTTCATGATTCAGGCCATCACCCTGTTTTGAACTGATATCTTGTACAAAAATCAATTAACTCCTGGACTTTAAGATGACAAAGGGGTTGCGCTTGATCTCAAGGAATGGTGGTTGGTGCATTGGTGATGGTTTGAACTACAAGATGTTTTTAACTACTGTTTGAGCTAGACACTTTAGTTGGACTACTTGTGCTACTAGTCAGGGAAAATATTGTGGTCATGTTAGGCTTTGTTTTCTTTTCTTTTGCGGCGTTAGATTATATGTGAGTTTCACATGTATTTGTAACCTTTTTTTTCTTAGAGATGTCTCATTAAGTTCTTATTAATGAAATGTCGGAGGGACTTTTTGTTACGCCCTTCGGAGGAATTCTAGCAACACGTCAATCGTCACGATCAGCATTTCAGCGCCAAGTCAATCACGAACTAATTAGCACAAACACAAATATAAAGAGAGAAGCGAGAACAACCAATTTAATGAGGTTCGACAACTTGCCTAAGTCCTCGGGGCAGAAGGGAGAAGATCTTATTCAACCAACAAAAGAGTTACAATTGTTACAAAACGGTCTGAAGATCCAACTAGAGAAATTACACACTAGATCGTAAAATCTCACAAACAAACCATATAACTCTCAATACAATTCACCTCTCAAGGTTTCTCTCAAGGATATACCACCCCTCAATTTATAGACAGAGAGCCCACGAAGAAAAGAAAACCAGCAACTCTGAATTCGAATTAAAAACGAAATCAGAATCCAATTTGAAAACTGTCAGAACCCGTAGTTATCGACAACTCCAAGAGTCTGTCGACAGACTGAGTCAAACTCAACTCTTGGGTTGGTCACCTGTCGACAACCTGAGCTGGCCTATCGACAAACTGAGCTACAGCTGTTGAGAGCTATGAGATGGTTGTCGACTGACTGTCAAACGTGCAGTCTCTGTCTGACGTATCCATATATCTGCTGTCGACCGCTCCTAGAAACTGTCAACAGCTACATTTTTGTCATATTTCTTCTACTGCTGCTCCATCCAATTGAGTTTAAAAACTCTATCTATCAAGCTTTTATCTATCCTGTTGTTGTGCCCTTCAAAGAAAATTCAAATGACACGCCAATCGCCCAAGATCAGCGATCCAATGCTGAGTCAATCACAAACAAATTGGCATGAACACAAATACAAAAAGAGAAGCGTGAACACCAATTTAACGATATTCGACAATTTGCCTATGTCCTCAGAGCAGAAGGAAGAAATTTTATTCAACCAACAGAGTTACAAGGGTTACAAAGTGATCCGAAGTTCCAACTAGAGAACGCACTAAGACGTAGAAATCTCACAAATAAACTAACCCTAGAACTCTCGATACAATTCACCTCTCAAGATTTCTCTCAAGGATACACCATCCCTCAATTATAGGCAGAGAGCTCACTAAAAAGAAAACTAACAACTCTAAATTCAGATCAGAAACGAAATAAGAATCCAATTTAAAAATTTCAGAACCTGTAATCGTCGACAACTCCAAGGGTTTGTCGACAGACTGAGCCAAACCCAACTCTCGGGTTGGTCACCTATTGACAGCCTGAGCTGGCATGTCGATAGACTGAGGCACAACTGTCGACAACTATGCAATGAATGTAGAGCGTGCAGTTTCTGCCTGGCGTATCCAAGTAAATGTTGCTGATCGCTCATGGAACCTGTCGACAATTACCTTCTGCTCATGTTTTTTCTTCTGCTGCTCCATTCAATTAAGTTTAAAACTCTATCAAGCTTTTATTTATCCTCTGATCTTCTTCTCCACAATTCTTCACCTCGGTGAAGATTTCTCACACCCGATCTGAACACCGACAAATCGCCAACTTCATCTCGGCAATTGGTTGTGCCATTGTGGCTGCCTACATACCCTTGCCCAACAGATCAAGCCACACGTTCATCCAAATGAGCTCCATCCAACTCAACCAACTAAAATCGATTTTACAGCAACGAACCCAGCCGACTGAGTCATATGAACCTCTTCATCTCGATCACCATAGAGAATAGTGATCTTCAACTTGAACTGATCTGGCTCACAAACTTGAATTCACGCTTCTTTACCTACTTTCATAAATTCATTTTGGTTCTTTTCGCTGCAACCAAATTACCTGTTCAACCAGTTCAGCATTTATCTCCACTCAGTGTCACATCGGTGAGATCCAAACTGATACCGAATCAACTTGTGATGGTGGAGTAGCATCAACCAACACCCGCTGCGATACATCATTGGTCATCATCCTCTCCACCTGTTGTGAGACGGTATAATTCAATAATGAAGCCTCATCAAATGTAACATATCGTCTCAACAAAATATTTTTTGTTTTTAGAATCTCATAACTTGTAGTATTTTAAGTTTTTTTACTGTCAAAAATACAAACTTTTTTGCTCGCGGATTCAACTTGTTATCTAAAGTGATTGGAGGTCTAATTGATGAAAAAACACCTAGAGGGGGGGGGGTGAATAGGTGTAAGTGATAATCTAAGAAACTAAATGCAAACTAAGTGCGCTAAGTGCGGAAGCTAATGCAAATTATGCACAAACTAATACAATACAACAAGTGTAGCCGAATTCCCCTTGCGAGGCTCTGGACTAACTCCCCTTGATTCCCCTTGAAATGGGTTGAGGCGCTATGTGAAGCTCTTGTTGGATGAGTACAAGTTAGGCACACACACACAAGCAATCCAAGCAATATGAAATATGTGCACACACAATCAAGCCAAGCAATCAAGGATAAATTACAATATGAAAGATGCAAGGCAACACAAGCAATGTATATAATATGAATGCTATGAAAGTATGATGCTTGTATGAAATGATGCTTTGCACAAATGTAAAGAGAGAGAGTTAGAGAGACAATGGATCAAAACGCAAACACCAAGATTTGTTTCGAGGTTCGAGCACCTTGCTCTACATCCCCGCCTACACCACCGTGTAGGATTTCCACTATCTCAACTCCCACCGAGGGAACCTCTACCAAAGAGGATTTCTTACAACTCTAGGAGTACCAAACTCCTCTCTTCAACAACAACCTCCTCACAACCGAGGGGTTAGGCCCGTAGCCAATACAACAACCAATCCACACACCTCTACCGAAGAGGCTCACAACCAAACTCCACCTCTACCTAAGAGGCTCACAACCAATACCACTCCGATCACCTCTACCGAAGAGGGATACAACAAATGAAGGAGGGTTTACAACAATGAGGTTTACAACAAACAACCTCAAATACTTCTCTATCTTTTTTTTTTCACTTATCTTTTTCCACAAAAACAAGATCCTAATAGTTTAGGATAGAAGATAGCTCAAGTGTGGAAAACTAGGTGTTTGGAAAACTAGCAACAAAGAAAATCACTTGGGAAAATCCTTGCAAAAGATATAGAATGAAAACCAAGACAAATCTCCCAAAATATTCTTTTCTTTGATTTTTCCAAAAACCTAAAACAATAAAGATTGAAGAATTAAAGCCCCAAACACTTTTGAAAACTTGTTTTAAAACCTCTAGAAACCAGAAATTTTTCTCCTTAAAAACTTGGCCAAAATCCCCAAAGAGATGGGGTTTATATAGCCCCTATACAAAACTAGCCGTTAGGCTGAGTTGGCAGTCTGACAGACTGCCGGTCGACCGGTCCGGTCGACCGCCAACGGTCAAAAATGTGACCGTTGGGCAATAGCGGTCGACCGGCCCGGTCGACCGAAACATCCTGAGAGCAGAACTCTCATCTCGGTTGACCGGCCCGGTCGACCGTCCCAGAGATTCCAAAACGTGCACAGACTTGTGCACGTCGGTCGACCGTCCCGGTCGACCGGCCTATGGTGCGGTCGACCGGTCCGGTCGACCGACTTGGCCTGTCAGCCAGTCCTCAGTTCTGCACAGATACGGGATTTGAAAATAGGTCTTTTCACTCAATAAAAATCCCATAAATTCACAGTAAATCTAAAAAATAGTTTTAATCACAATAAAAACTGTTTTTCTAAAAATATGTTTTTCTAAAACTTGTTTTATCATTTTACTTTGATAACCAAACTTGTGATAAAAATTTCAAGACATATATCAATCATATCAATTCATTTTTGTGTCTTGCCAATTTTATCAAAAACAAAACTTGTATTTTATCAAACTAGAATTTTCCAAAACATGAATAGGATAGTCAAAATAAGTTTGTCTAGGAAGTTTAAAGCATGTATGTATATTTAGAACATATCTAATATACATAGTATAAGGTAAACTTGTTTTGATCTATTATTCATGAAAACCAAAAACCAAATCATGAAACGTGTGTGTTTTGTGTTCACTTGAGCATATCAACTAAACTAAGCTTTACAAATGGATCTAAAACTCTATCTAAACTAGGATACCTAAGTCTTCTTGTCGATCTTCCATCTTCAAGTAGACTCGATCCCAAACGCGTGATCCTCCAAGTGCAAAGGTATGATCTTTAAGCTTTGGCACCGGAATCAACATGGAAAGCTTCTAAACTCCTTGTTGAAGCTAATCACCAACTAATATCCTGTTAATGATCTGAAACTTAGAAACACAAGAATATTAGTAAACATAACTATATGAGTTGATCATCATCAAAACTAGAGTGGAAGGCCATTGGGCCAACAATTGAATCTCATATTGAACATATTAATTGGGAGAAAACATACTTCATGAATTCCCTAGTTGTATCAGTATGTGATCCTGGAATTAGAAGTTCTATTAAATGCTTTGGCGTAAAGGATGGTAAGACTTACCAAACTTGTGATATACTCATCCAAGTTCAGGAGGACTTAAAGCTAGTATTCTTCCTCTCTCCTTCTGTTGGCCCAGAGGCCCTTCACTTTAGTTTTGATGATGATTAACTCATGTAGTTATAGTTTACTAATAATCTTGTGATATTTAGTTTCAGATATTTGATCAAGATATTAGAAGGCGATTAGCTTCAACAAAGGTGTTTTGAAACTTTCACATGGTAATTCAAGAGCTTGAGCGTCAAGTTCACATCTAGCACTCGTTTGGAGTTAAGCTCGGTGGATCACGTTTGGATCGAGTCGACTTGGAGGTGGAGTTCTACAAGAAGACATCGGTTTGTTTAGTTTAAAATTTTGTTTAGATCTACTGTAAAGATTAGATAGTATTGATATGCTCAAGTTCACAATACACACACAATTTTAAAGTTTCATGTGTTTTAATTTTTCGGTTTAACCGATCTTGGTTTTCATGTCAAAAACATTGATATAAATCTTTATATGTATATTGGATTCTATTCATATACAACATGCTTAAAAGTTGTTTCAATATCATGTTTTTGTATTTATATGAGTTTTGGAGAAAACGAATTTCCATTTCAAAAATTCAAGTTTTAAAAAATACAGTTTTTGGTTTAAGGCAAATTTCAAGAATACAAAAATGGTTCAAATTGTTTGAGATATATGTTGAATTTTTATCACACATATTGGTATTTCAAAGATCTAATAAGAACATATTTTTGTGAAATTTATGTGTATTTTATGGAATTTTTTAGTAGCCTAAAAGACAAGTTTTTCAATCCCTAATTAGTTGGAGCAGGCTGTTTGCCGGTCAACCGGACCGGTCGACCGAGGCAGAAGTCGGTCGACCGACGTGCACAGACGTGCACGCAGCCAGGGCTGGTGGGCCGGTCAACCGGGCGGTCGACCGTCCGGAGAGCTCTGCTATCTGGAAATGGCCCCGATCGACCGGCAGAGAGCTGTTGTTCTCTGTATCCAGTCTCAGTCGACCAGGGGGTCGACCGGAGGCACAACGGTCAGAAATCTGAACGTTGGGCCAGTCGATCGGGCGGTCGATCGGAAAGGCAAAACTGCCCTTTCTAGCTACCAACGGGCAGATTTCTTTGGGGTTA
This sequence comes from Agave tequilana, assembly GCA_038442645.1. Classification (NCBI taxonomy): domain Eukaryota; kingdom Viridiplantae; phylum Streptophyta; class Magnoliopsida; order Asparagales; family Asparagaceae; genus Agave; species Agave tequilana. The sequence goes on from JAVJIF010026582.1 coordinate 45,872, forward strand.
TAAATACCCCCCATTTGAGTTGGTTTTTAACAAGTTTTTGAGAGCAATTTTTCCCACCTTTACAAGTATTTAACAGCAAGTTTTCAAAAGAGTTTTTGGGTTTAAAAGATCATTCTTTATTTGTTTTTAAAGTGTTGGAATTTCAAAAAAAAATAGTCTTTTGGGAATTGGTTTTTGATCTAAATTTCTATATCTATTTGGAGATTTTTTCAAGTGTTTTTCTTTATTCCAGACACTTTATTTTCTCACACTTGAGCTATCATATTTATCCTATCTATAGGATCATTATTTTATGAGAAAGAATTGGTTTGTGGTTGAGAGAGACCACCAAGTTGTAATCCCTCCTTACTTTGTGACATCCCTCTAGTGAGAGGTGATTGTGTTGATATCCCTCTAGTGAGAGGTGATTGTGGAGGTTGCGTTGGAATCCCTCTAAGTGTAGAGGTGATTGTTGGTGTGTTGGCTAAGTGTCATATCCCTCAAGTGTGAGGTGATTGTTATTTGGCTTTGTGCCTATCCCTCATTTATGAGGTTGATTGTTATTTGGCTTTGTGCCTTGCCTCTAGTGAGAGGTTGTATTGTTGAGAGAGGAGTTGTGTACTCCCAAATTGTATTTACCTAAATTCTCAGTGGAGGTTCCCTGTGTGAGAAGTCTTGTGGGGACGAGTTAGTGGAAATTCTTCTGTGTGAAGGCGGGGACGTAGAGCTGTGTGTTCGAACCTCGAAACATATCCTTGTGTTTGCGTTTGATCCACTTTCTCTTACTCTTTCTCTCTTACATTGTGCATTGTTCATATTGTTCATATCATATACATGCTTGGTTTGATTGTGTGTCCATACTTGTGTTGAACTAAGAGAGCTTTACATAGCACCTCAACTCTTATTTAGAGGAATTTAGAGGAGATAGTTCAGAGCCCTTCACCGGGAATTCGGCTACACTCTTTGGTTACACTAAGTGTGTTGCATTTAGTTTTTAATTCCGCATCATTTGTCATTAGATTAGCCTTACACCTATTCACACACCCCCTCCCCTTCTAGGTGTACTTTCACCTTCCTCCCTTTCACTTGCTGTTCTAAGTTGTCTTGTGGGCATGCAGTTTATCATTGACTTGCCTAATGTCATAGTTTGAATGCTGGGAAATGTCTTTTCTTCTTCAACATCCTTCTCCCTTGTCTGACTCATTTTTTATCCTATGTTGTCTTGCTGACGTGCAGTTTATTGAATTGCCTAATGTGAAAATCTGAATGCTTGGAAATCATCAGCTTCAAAATGCAGTTACAGCTACTTTTACAGCACTCTGTCTCCAGGATCAAGGTAAGAACATATATTCATTTCTGTTCATGTATATGTTATCTCGAGTTTGATATAATTTATGATTCAGTTGGCCACATATCAATGTGAATAAAGAAGTGATAACAACTTTAGGAAGTCTTATCTGTTTAAACGTGGTTGGCAGGAAATGACCCAGAGAGCTGTCATAGTAATAATTCCCTTCATGGAAATAAAATAAAATGAAAGTGAAATTCGTGATTAACACAAAAACCCCAAATATGTTGGTGTCTTCTCCGATGATGATGATAAAAGGATAGCAATTGGCGTTTGCTCATATTTTTTTAGTGATAGGGACAACAGAATATCTACGCATTAAAGGAGTCCAATAGAAGAAATGAATCATGCCAGCAACATTCTTCTTGATGTCCCATTTATATGTCTTTTTTTTTTATAATGGCCCTTGATTGTATGCATTGTTTACAAAAACTGTGCTTAGCTTCTGAAGCCTGAACTTACTGTGGCGCATCAGATAGGTGGTCATTTCACGAAGGTTTATTCATTAAGTTATTATGGCGCTCCGATCCGGTGGTACGGGACGCCACTGCGACGTACATACGCAGGGCGATGGTACCATCACGTATGTACACTAAGCATCAATACAATACAATATAGGAATCAGAGTGCGAAAATTACGTGGTGTTATACATTCCAACACAAAATAGTACAAGTACTTAGTCATCACAGATTGTGATATAATATTACATAAATATTACATCATCAGGTAGTACAAAAGTAGACTGAACATGATACAAAAGATAAAGACTCACGAGCTGGAGAGGGAATCTCGCGAGCGGGAAAGACGGGATGGAATTACGGCTGATCTGCCTGCTCCTCGAAGTAGGCCTGGTCCTCCGCTGAAGGGTCCACCTCAGTCCAAGCTGCTAAATCTGGACATGCAAATTCAGGGTTGTTAGTGGGCAACCCAGCGAGTGCAAGAAGAACCAAATGGTAAGTAAAATAATAGCAAGTGTATCATGTCAAGTATAATGTACCCAAATCAATAAGCATGGAATGACCACAATAAATAGGGAAATATGGAAATAACATTAGAATTTATGTGGCATGAAATAAAAGTAAGTGTAGCAGTTCAAATGTCATATAATCAAATCAGCAAACATGGGATAACAACAATGAGTAGTAAATAAGGAATGACAATAAAATACATGAAATTAAATTATCAAGTTATTATTAAGACTCGTTCAATTTATATGTTTCGGTGTATGACCGGTGTCATATACTTCCGCATACAAGCCGAGCGAGGTTGGTTATTGGAAATTGATGGGGAACGACGAACCATGTTTATAATGGGTCCCGTGCATGCCCGGGACAACGGTCCAAGAGTACCCGGTACTGAGCCAGATCCTACCGCTAGGCACCGGGACTTACTATATGCGCGAAGGTCTTAATATACGCCCGAATAGGAATAGAGTGTCACCGTTCCCCACAGGAATATACCCAGGGGATTATAGCACACCTGGCAGGCAGGCAAGGGGGTAGGGTTGCCAGTACACCCCTCGAAAACGCCTGGTGGCCTCCAGGTCGAATCCAACAGGAATAGTTGTACAACATATGTATGACCACCATAAACACAGAAGCTATATCGATACCCATCAATTTCCCCCGTCCCGGTGTAAGTTGTTTAAATATAACAGAGTTTTAATAGTAATGTCCACAGGGTATTCACAAAAGTCCAATATCCATGGTTATCCTATTACGGGGTCAACAGGAGTATAATATCAGGAGTAATGTCAGGAGCCTCCCTATTTCAGGGGTTCAAGTATACAAGAGTTCAGGAGTACAGGAGTTCAGGAGTACCAAATATCTGGTAATAATATAATAATCATGCCAAGTCCTCGTAAAAATGATAGTCATGAATATGTTATATAATACATGTATCAGGGGTGGTAGTGTCCGGTCAAGGGTCACAATGTCAAGTCAATATACTTATACCACATGAAAACATATCATATACCGGGTGTCAAGATCAGGTATCAAGTATGACATATATCGAGTACCGGTGTCTAAATATCAAGTGTCGTGGGACAGGTTTCAAATATTAAGTGTCGATGTAAATACCGAGTGCCAGTGTAAATACCGAGTGCCGATGTCATAAATCATATGCCAAGCATAACATGTCAAGTGTCGGTGTAAATACTGAGTACCGGTGTAAATACCGAGTGTCAGTGCCATAAGTCATATATCAAGTGTAACATGCCAAGTGTCGGTGTAAATACTGAGTGCCGCTGTAAATACTGAGTACAACAACATATATTAACTTGTGTAGCGGAGTATCATGTACTAAAAATTACAGTAGCAAGTAAGGTATTAAATATTACGGTGGTAACAAGATGTTCCCATATTAATTAACATGCTATAAACATTTGAGTGGTAGTGATTAAGCATAAAATAAACACTCGCCTAAAATCCGGGACGCAATACCGAGAAAAGTCTGGGGAGTCCGCTAACACGCGCCATCATATTATTAGTTCATAAATATATGAAAATATATACATATATATATTATATATTACAAATATTAGAGGGGGAATGAGAGAGGAGAGAGAGGAGAGAGAGAGAGTTGTAAGAAGGAGAGGCGGAGAGAGAGAGAGAGAGAGATTTTAGAAAGAAATAGGAATGAAAAATGGGAGGGGTATGGATGTAAATATAGGGTAGTAATTTGAGAATGAGATGGGGGAATGTAGGGAAAGTGAGTTTATTTAGGGAAAAGAAACAAAAAGAAAGAATGAATGAATGAAAGAGAGAAAGAAGAAAGAAAGAAGGAAAGGAAAAAAGAAAAGGAGGGGGGGGGGTGGCCGTAAGCCACTGTCGGCGCCGGCGGCTAGGCGGGCCGGGGGAGGGGAGGCGGCGCGCGGGCCTAGGGGGGAGGAGGGAGATAGAGTTGGTGTTGTTTGGTTGGTATTGTTATTGGTGGAGGTGGTGGTGGTAGTTGGTGGTGGTGGTGTTGATTGGTGGTGTTGGGAGTTAGAGGAGAAGGAGGAGGTGATGATGGGGTGGTTGGAGTGATGGATTTGGTAGAGGTGGTGGTGAATTTTGGAGGAGGAAGGGACGTGGTGTGGTGGGTTATGATGAAATTGGTGGTGGTTGGTGGTTGATGGAGGTTGAAGAAGGTGATGGAGTGGAGAGGGGTTATGTGGAGTGAGCGGCCGGCGGTGGTGGTGAGGGTGGCCGGCGGCGATTGAGGAGAGGTTGGTTGTTTGTTTGGTGGAGAATTGAAATGAAGAAGATGGAAGGGAAGAAGGAAAGGAGAGTATGTATAGAAAGAGAGATAGAGAGAGTATGGGTGAGGGATGGGAGGATGGCCCCCTCTCTCTGCTGCTGCTGCTGGAGTTGTTGCTGCTGCTGTTGTGGAAGTGACGCACAGGGCATGGGAGGTGGAGTGTGGGGGAAGAAAAGAAAAGAAGAAAAAGAAAGAAAAAGAAAGGAAAAGGGAAAAATTTAAAGGAAAAGAAAAGAAATAGTAAAAAATAATAAATAAATATTTTATTAAATAATAAAATTAATAAAACATTCTGGGTGTAATAAGTAGAGGAGTGGAGAAGGAAAAGTAAGAAAAGAAAAGAACGGTAATTAATATTATTATTTTAATAAGGCGAAAATTCAACTGTTTCAGAAACGTTCCGAAAAATTCTCAAAAATAGCAAATATTATTTTAAGATACTCGGTAAAATTGGATTCGAGAAATTTAATATAGTTTTCAAATTAAAATCCTAAAATCTTCCGGCGATATCGGCTGACACCAGAATCGGTGAAATTTTGATAAATTTAGAAAAAATCTCAAAAAAATATTTTTTAGATAGAAAATGAAATTTTAAGAAGTACCGTAAAAGCCGTTTTGAAAATTCAATCCCATTTGAAAACTAAAAATTTGGGAATCACTCAGCGACGCCGACTGACACCGGTTTTGGAGATTTTGCAGAAAAATTTTGAAAAAAATTTCAAAAAATTATAAAAAATCTAAAATATTAGAAAACAGTGTCTGAAACTGAAATCGGTCAAATCGGACTACCAGAATGGTCAAATCGGGTTATAGGCTGGTGCCGAGTTCCCGGTCCGGATCAGGGCTTACTCTAGGTCTGAGAATCCAAATCCGATACTCAATAATATAAGCAATCACAACCTAAAAGCAAATACTGGAAGAAAATTAAGCAATACGGTTAAAAAAATTGGGACACGCATCTGGTACGTATCCGGGAACGGGGTGCTACAGTTGTACTTTCTAAATCTGACAAAGTTTCAAGAAGATACTAGTTGGGCTCCACTTCTTGGACTCCAATTCGACTCAAGAGAACATGTAAGAAATATTGGATTCTGCTTAACAGGAATCAATCTGACAACTATTCAAGATCACTGAAATATCAACAATCTAATTGGCCAGGTCGGCAAATATCAGGTGGGAGGTTTTCCGTTCAATAGAACGTTCCTTAATTTAAGAACCACCTTTCAATTTCCTTCCTTGGTTAAACACCAATTAGACTGATATAAATCAGTCTCGATATACTGTTAAGTATATCCCCTGTATAAAGAAATGAATTCACTTATACAGTATTGGAGTGAGGTACGCTTTTAGAGCGAATCTCCTTAAGACAATTACGTACCCCGCACCGGTGCTAACGGGTTAATGGACGCTGGTCTCCCAAGATACAACACTCCTTCACGGTATTTGGATAGCACTACCAAATCATCGTACGGTCGAACCATAGTCAACCAGTACCTTCACAGGATCGTTGAAGCAGCAGGACAAAGACAAATTTCGGGTGAATATTTGCCTTTACTTTGGAGTAGCACCCACTGTTGAGGACGAAGGAAGGTTGAAGAATATTCTTCTTCAGAAGTCCCAGATTCAGACAACAATTCTATAAAAGAATCTGTTGAATTTTCTGAGCCCTCTTTCAGAACGAATTTTGCAGAATCTTCTTTGAAGTTGCTTCAGAAACTGAGTTACGGATTTCCCACTTCTCGCTGGAAGTAGCTTAAGAACTCCACTGCCAGTTTAGAACTTGCTTCAGAACTCTGAGAGAGAGATATATATATATTTCTCGCTGTTGTTGGTGTGTTTAGAATGAGAAACTGGAGCGCTATTTTAGCGCTCCAGGAGGGGCCAACGGGTCTGAA
>JAVJIF010026583.1:0-75385 GCA_038442645.1 Agave tequilana
ACCCCCATGGACCCAATAAGATATGGGTACCAAAGACCACCCCTAGAGTTTTTGATGTAGGTGTGGCTCTCACATGACGTGGGAGTAGTGGTACCTTGGAGTGGATGCGTTCCGAGCTTCATGGAAATCAATTGGATGCATCACTTTCAAGGAAAGTTTGGTGGATATGACCACCACGTTTTGGAGACAAGGAGAGTTGCTTCTTCGGTTTTAGTGACAATCCTTTACTCCCGTTTTATTTACATGCTTTTCATATTCATTGTTTATAGCATGTTTCATTGTTTATTGATTATTATGTCAATGCCATGCTTATTAGATCCTTGACATACATGTATAGCCCTTTGAGACACCCATGTTTAATATGGACCATTATTTTTGTGTTCTCACCATTTGTTTAGCTATCATGTTTATCATAGGTTTAATAACATGTGAATTTACATAATAATCATGTTTAAAATTTATCCTAATGATTTATATCGTGTTTTTATGCTTCATGATTTGATTACATGTTTAGATGTTAGTTTTCATTAGAACTAGTATATATATTTGTGCATATAGTGGGCCACAAATAAATCTATATATGTTTGAGCTTGAATGCTTATTTGAACCCATTAGATGTGCTAGTATTGTCTAGTTTTGATGATTCATACATTTTAAACTTGTATTCCTACTTTTAGATTTGTTTTATGATCATGTGTTTCCATTTCATGTATATGTGTATTTTTTGCCAAACTTTAAAATATACATGTATACCCCTTGAGTCATTTGCCTTTCATGCAAATCTATATATATGGACTCAAATTGTGTTTAGGGTATGTATGTATACTTCTTGTGTTGACAAATCATACATATACCTTGAAATGAAATTAGTTTTAATGAAAATTTAGTTATTTATGTTTTCATGAATTTTATGTTTAACTTCATGTATATGTCCATTTTATCCAAATTATTGTTATACATATACATCCTTTTGAGCCACGTGCCTTAATGCATATATCTTCGTGGACTTGTTGTGTTTGGATATGTATGTATACTTTAGTTTGTATAGGACATACATATACCTTGAAGATTAAATAGTTTTGATGATTTTCATGTTTTCGTGTTTCAAGGAATATTGAGCTTATTGTCCATCCTTCATGATTATGATCTTCACATCTTACTTGTACACTCACATTTATTGTTTACTCATGTGTTTGTTTTCATGAGTCATATTTATGCTTAATTAATTATGAGTGTTGATTATCATGTGGATTTCATGTTTCATGAAAAATAATTTTGTTTATTCCTTGCTTGAAGGATTTCGTACTAGTTTACAAATTTTTCATATAACTAGTTACGGTATTCTTTATTATGATAGAGATTTTCAAACATACCTTATTTTTTAAATCTATTTTTTGAAAACCCCTACCATCCATGGGTGGTTGGATGGGAGATCATGCTCATGTATGCTTTATATTGAAAATCATTTTAAACTTGAACATGGTTGGGTGGTAGATAATATGAGATATACATTTGATCTTATTGTTATTTCAATTGGTATCATTGAATTCTTTCAATTGGTATCAATTTTGACCTTTCTTGTATACTCATATATGTTTGTATGTATGTATGCTTTCATTTCAAAGATATCAATTTCAATTGGTATCTACTTTTCATACATATATTTTTGTTTATGCTAAGCTTGAGCTTCAACTTTGTTTCATTTTCAATTGGTATCTTATTTCAAGCCTATGCATTGTTTTTGTTGGTATTTCATAAAGGGGAGAAAATTCGATTTTCATGTTTACAATTGATATTTGTGTTTCCACTCCCTTGCTTTATGATAGAAAATAAAAATTTTAATTGATATCATATACTTAAAATGAAAATATTTACAATTGGTATCAAAATCCTTGTTTAGAAATTCAAATTTGTTATATTATTTTCAATTGGTATTCATAATTGGTATCAAGATTGTTTTCTTATAATTGGTATCAATGTTTTTATGTTTCCTTTCAATTGATATCAAAATGCTACTTTGACATATTTTCACTTGATATCTTAATTGATAGTCACCCCTATTTGGTTTTGTTTTGTTTTAGACAAAAGGGGAGAACATTTTTTATTAACCCTTTGTTGATTCTTTGTTTCGAAAAAAAAGGGGGGAGAAAAATTTATTGATTTAGTTTTGATTTTACACCTTATTGATGATTGTTTCTTTGTATTATAAAGGGTGAGAAGATTATTATTTTGTTTTGGTTTTTACCCCTTTGTTGATGATTGACAAAAGGAGGAGAATTATTTGAGAGTTTAACATGCATATATATAAAACTTCTCAAAATCTTACTCAAAATTGATGTTTTTAATATGCATGATTGGTACATGTTTTATATATGCATATTTATGTTTTGCATATATTAAGTTTAATTAGTTTAATTTTAATTGGTATCTAGAGCATGTTTTGTTTTTGAACATTTCATTGGTATCTAGAACCTTTTTATTGTTTATGCATTTATATGCATTCATGTTTAAGAGCCTTCATTGCATATTTATTGTTTATTTGTTTATGCATGAGTTAAGGGGGAGCTTCTTTGAAGCTTAACTTTAATCCATGCATATATAACTCCATGAGTTTTGTCATCATCAAAAAGGGGGAAATTGTTGGCCCGAGGCCTTCCTCTCTAGTTTTGATGATGATTAACTCATGTAGTTATGTTTACTAATAATCTTGTGATTTTAGTTTCAGATCATTAAACAAGATATTAATTGGTGATTGCTTCAAAAGAGGAGTTTGGAAGCCTTCACTTGGTGATTCCCGTGCCCGAGCATCAAGATCATACCTTTGCACTCGGTGGATCATGTTTGGACCAAGTCGACTTGAAGATGAAGATCATCAAGAAGACTTAGGTATCCATAGTTTAGTGTGTTTAGATCCATTTGTAAAGATAAGAATTGTTGATATGCTCAAGTGCACAACACACACGTTTTATGATTTTTCGTTTTTTTTTGTTTAACCGATTTGTGTTTTCATGAATAGTTGATCAAAACAAGTTTACATAGTTTATATGTATATAGATGTATTCTATTTATACATGCATGCTTAAACTTCTTATACAAACTTATTTTGACTATCCTATTCATGTATTGAAAAATACAAGTTTGATAAAATACAAGTTTTAGTTTTTCGTAAAAATGTTAAAACATAAAAATGGTTTCATATGCTTGATATTTGAGCTAAACTTTTTATCAAATGTTTATATATCAATGCAAAAAGATAAAACTATTTTTGGGTATTTTTACAAGAGATAAAAGAATTTTTAGAAATATTTTTAACATGTGTTTCTGTCCCAGATTTGTGGCTGATAGCTAGGTCCCGACCGCACGGGTCGACCGCACCAAAGGCCGGTAGACCCTTGCGGTCGACCGACGTGCACAGGGTTGTGCACGTTTGGCAGACACAAGGACGGTCGGCCAGGCGGCTGACCGGATCAGAGTCTGCTCTCTGTATCTGGGCGGTCGGCCCGTGCGGTCGACCGGGTTGCCCCAACGGTCACATTTCTGACCGTTGGCGTTCGGCTGGGCCGGCCGACCGGTAGCCTGTCAGGCTGCCAGATCAGCCTAACGGCTAGTTTTGTTTTGGGGCTATAAATACCCCATTGCTTGGTGTTTTTAACTAAGTTTTTATGAGCTAAAATTTCTCTCTATTCTTGGTGTTTAAAAGAAGTTTTCAAAGAGTTTTTGTGCCAAAAAGATTCAACTATTTGTTTTTAAGTGTTTTGTTTATTTCAAAGAAATTAGGGTTTTGGGAAATAGTTTTTGATCTAAACTTCTATATCTATTTTGGTGTTTTCCCAAGAGAATTTCTTTGATCAAAACACTTGTTTTTTCCACACTTGAGCCTATCCTCTATCCTAATCTATTTAGGATCATTTATTTGTGGAAAAGAGATTGTTTGAGGTTCTTGAGCCTCCAAGTTGAACACCCTTGCTTTTGTTGTATCCCTCTTTTGTAGAGGTTGATCGGGTGATTGGTTTGCTCCCTCTTTGGTAGAGGTTGAGTTGGTTGGTTTGCTCCCTCTAGTGAGAGGTGGAGTTTTGGTTTGTAAACCCACTTCGGTAGAGGTGTTGGTTGTTGTTTGGCTACGGGCCTACCCCTCGGTTGTGAGGCGGTGTTTGAGAGAGGAGTTTGGTACTCCTTGTGTTGTAACAAATCCTCCTCGGTGGAGGTTCCCTCGGTGGGAGATAGTGGATTGGAAATCCTTGACGGTGGTGAAGGCGGGGATGTAGAGCTAGGGGCTCGAACCTCGAAACATATCTTGTTGTTAGCGTTTGATCCATTGTCTCTCTAACTCTCTCTCTTTTAATTGTGCATTGGATTATTCATATTGCCATATCATTCATACTTGTGTTGTGCCTTGCATTATTTCATATTGCTCATTCTTATATGCTTGGCTTGCTTGTGTGTGTACCTCACTTGTACTTAACCACAAGAGCTTCATATAGCACCTCAACCCATATCTAGGGGAATCAAGAGGAGTTAGTCCAGAGCCCTTCACGGGGATTCGGCTACACTTGTGTGTTGTACTAAATGTGTTGCAAATTTTTTTTAAGCTTCCGCATTTAGCGCATTTAGTTTCTAGATTAGCATTATCACCTATTCACCCCCCTAGGTGATTTACAATGGGGTAGTGCCCTTAAGATCAGTTTGTGCAAGTGTACAAGATATGTAAACAAGATTCACTCAAAGCGATGTAAATCAACCAAGAGATGAGTCCTATTCTAGATGCAATGCGAACGTACCTTGCTCCAGCACTCTTCAACAGTAAAATAAATTAATTAAAAAGACACGTGCCTAAAATGCAAACGTCTAATCAATTTTTTAACTTTTTCAATAAATGTTTTACTGTTGATTTATTAGCAGGCTTATGTGATGGCATATAAGAAATAAAGTTTGCATAAAACTATCATTTTGCAAAGCAAGCAGCCCTGCAAAAAGCCAGTTAGTAGTGAACTCTTCCTTGCCGCGGAAACGCGGCCAAAGTCGAGCAAACGCGGCAATTCAGAGGGTACTTGGTCTCTGTTTTCTGGAACAGAGGCCCAAGACCACTTATATGTTACTGAAATTTTTTTTCCTGCTTTTCTTGCCCTATAACCTGCAACAGAGAAGAAAAATTCGTTTTAGTTCAAAAAATTCAATAAAAACCAGATTTCAATAAAAACCGTTACCCTCCCCGGTAACGGCGCCAAAATTTGATTGAGCTTCTACCTGCACACAAAATACGGAATTACAGAACTTAAAATAAAGATGTGCAAGTGCTCAATTCTACCGCGATAGCAAGTGGCTATGCGAGTCGTGATCCACAAGGAGGTTTGCGATAGAAGCGTTCAAGGTTTTTTAATTGAAATCTTTATGAAGAAAAAACGAAAGTTCTTCTTTGTTTTAAGAAATGAAAATGAAAAAAAAGTTAGGTTAAGTTAGAAAGAAAGCGATAGATGGAGAAGGTAGAGTAAATCAGAAAACGACTATGTACAAATAAATTGGAAAAGAAAGATTTGGAAGATGTGGTGTTGGTGATTTAATCTACAGAAATAAAAGAGAAGAAAGAAAAATAATTACTTACCTTCTTTTTACCAAGAGCTTACCTTGAATCTTTGGCGACAATGTTACCTTGAAGTGGAGGCAATCAACACATAGCCCATAAGAGTTGAGTATTGTCTCTTCCACATTACATCATCAAGACAACTTCAAGCATGAAATGATACAGAGAGACTGACATCCATCGTCATGAGCTATTGGTGGCACTCACAAAGGCAAGGCTCTTTCGATGCTTTTAGACTCACTTGGAAGACAATTGTACCAAAAGAAGAGTGAAGTAGAAAAGAAGAAGAAGAAGAAAACTAAAACGAAGTACATACAAAGAGAAAATATAGATTTGATTTCATAACGATAAAGAAAAGAAAGAAACCTTATACCGGTGTCACTCTCAGCTCAAGCTTCATTCTTGTTCTTCTATGAAAGTCTGATCTCCTCTGAATTACATAAATGAAAGCTAAAATTACATGAAAAGAAAAACAAAAACCTACACTAAAAATGGAAAACTAGACTAATCCTATCTCTGCATGGTCCTCCTCTTTTGCTCAGCTAAAACCAGTATTTATAGGAAAACCTAAAGGAGAAGATCCCAGGAAGATTGGGGGATCTCCTGGTCTGATGTATTTCCTGTATCTTCTTCTGATTTTATTGTTTTTGCTTCAAAAGTTGACAAAACAGCCTTTGACTGTGCTTGATTCAGGGAGGATTCTTCTCAACTTCCTTATATGCCAAGATTTTGCCCTGATTTCTTCATCTTGATTTAGGGAGGATTCTTCTCAACTTCCTTATATGCCAAGATTTTGCCCTGATTTCTTCATCTTGATTCATGGAGAATTCTTCTCAACTTCCTTATATGCCAAGATTTTGCCCTGATTTCTTCATTTCAAATTTATTCTGAATTAATTAGAATTTGGTGGGCTTTTGGGCTTGTTTCTCTTCATCTCCTTAAGGAATGGGCCTGCAAATAAATTAAATATTTAATTAGGACAATGCAGATTTTATTCTATAATAAGTATGGAAATATGATAATAAATGTGCAACATTAGTGACCAATCAGCCACCATCACCGGCGAGCTCTCCCTTCTGTTGCTCAACGACAACCAGTAGTCTCCTCCCCCGCTTGACTTCAAGGTGCTTCTGGTTGCGTGGTTCAGTAGTCTCTCGCCTGCAATAGTACAGACACAACTTCAGTCTACTTTCAAATAGGTCGGGCAAGAGTATTAATGTAAGGCAACACAACGGGGATGCTGTTTTCCATTGATTTTGCAGAAGGAGAAAATTACAAAAAGGGTCGAGGAGCTAAATTACAAGTAATTCTTTTGCAATAAAAATATTACAAGTAGATCTCCTCTGAGATTCTGAAGAAGTGTGCCGATAGGAGTCTGGTCAGCGCGCGACCACTTTGTCCCTTTGACGATGCGATCGATGGATTCCCTTCTCGCCTGGTTCGGGGAATCGGAGAACAGAAGGTTGGTAGAACCCTCTTTTTACTTCTCAAACTGCCTCCACTTGAGAATTCCTTCTCGCCTGGTTCCGGAATTTCCTTAGAGGGAGGAAGATTTTAGGGTATAAGCCCCCTGATTAGAGAAGCAGTTCTCTGAATTCTTGGAAGCAAGAGAATAAGTCTCTGTTTATAGCCGTCTCTCTCTGTGCGTCTCTCTCCCTCTGTGCGTGTCTATCTGTCTTCGTACGCCTCTGGTGGGCTATTTATATAGAGAGCAGGGGTATAATTGTCCCTTGAAAATCTGAAAACAGATTGAGTCAATCGGTTTAAATCTGGAAAGTAGCCTTGCCGCGAGGCTAGAATCAGCTTCTGCGAAGCTAGGAATAGCAGGTAGCGTCGATCTCCTGATCTGTTTTGATTCTTTCCAATAACTGAAAGATCTCCCCTGATCTTCTTATTTGTTTTAGGAGAGTCAAGAGATTATGGTAAACAACTACCAAATTTGATCTCAGATTTGATCTCGATTAGATTTGATCTTGAATAGATTTGATCTCATCTGGAGATTTAATTCGTCAAAGGTGACCATAAAAGACCCGCAGCGGAGCTGCAGCATCGAGCTCGCAGCGGAGCTGGAAGGAGCATCTGGCGAAGTCAGAAGAAAGCTCTTCAGCGAAGCCGGATAAACATCTATGGCGAAGCTACCAAACATCCTTCTGCAAGGTTGTGTGTGGCTTCGAGCGAAGCTAACTCTCTGCGGAGTTAACTGAGCACTTCAGGCGAAGCTGTAAGTTAGCTCCCTGATAGAGCTTTGAACGGCTTCAAGGCGAAGTTGAACAAACTTAGCCTCTCAGGTGAGGCTATCCCCTCGGGCTCATGTGATGCTAAGTGTTGAGCTAACCTAGCATCTTATTCCTGCTTAGGTCTCTTCAAAGACAATCTGGGCTCACTTTCTGCGTCACTGGATCAGTAGAGTCCAAGTCACTGATTTGTCCCTCGGAGATGGTAAAAAAAACTGGTCGTCAACTTGTCTACCACTTGTCTTTTATAAATGTCAATAAGTTAGACATTTTTCAGGCCAGTCAGAATTTTTTCTTTTTTAGAGTGTTAACAAGACCCCCTTCAAAGTTTTCGAAAGTCTGCAATGGAATGGTTCAGACTTCGAAATACTTTGAATTGCTTTGTTTGATGGTATGTGAAGTACGAACGTCGCCATAGTGGTTGAGTTCAGCTTTGCTTTCAATCCTGCTTCCGGATTGGAATAAGCTCGCCAAGGAATTATGTAGATTCGCAATTTTGGGTAGCTTCGCGTCTGGGTGGCTTCACGTTCGAGCCTCCTGGAGTAGATTTGCTTCAAATTGATCTTGTAACATCGTTCCTTTCCCGAGGCCAACTGCCTTTTGGCTAGTTTCGAGAAGGATTGCCCCTTTTTCGAGGTCAGAATAACCTCTCCTGCATTAACGAGGAATATCATTGCTTCTGCGCGCATTTCCGAGGGAGATTATTCCCTTTCTCGAGCTCAGTACTTGAATGCCTTAAATTCGCTCGCACTTCCAAGCTTGAGGCAGCGGCGGTGTGATCAGGCCATGAGGCCATAAATAGGACACTTGAAGTCCTCTTAAAGGAAACAGTCCATTCATGACATCTCCTGGTTGTTCAGAGAAGGATACTCAGATCTTTGAAATAGTGGGGGTGCCCACTCTGGTCATTAACCGGCCAAGAACTGGTGAGTCTCGGTCATCCAGAGACTTCACCAATGGACTAGTGACTTTAGGGAGTTTATCTCCCTTAATTTAGCATTATCAGCTACCTCAAGATTGATTTCCCTTACTCTTCATTTTGTATCTGACCAATTTGCAGAGAAGGGCTTCAACCCTATTTCCCAGCTTCTCTGACGAAGCTATCATTTTCACTTGATTAAAGAAAGATCATTCCATGCTTGCCTGTTAAGTTCGCCAGATAGGCAGGAATTGGGACTTAGTCTCTTCAAGGTTGAGCCAGTCTTGCTATATAGATGGGGTCAAGACTGCGTCCTTCTGGATCAGTCTGGCTTAGCCATATAGGTGAGGCTAGGACTTAGCTCTTTTTGACACTCCTTCAGTATAACTGCCTTAGGCGGAGCTAAAACTTGGCTTATGCTGAGCTAGCCTATCATCACTGTGCAAGCGAGGCTATCTTCTGCTTAACTGAAATCCGTCCTTAAAGCGCAACTGGATCGGATATTAATTGCTTCGCCTAAAGAATTTGACTTAGCATATCATGCTTGCATTTTTCTTTGATTTACTGCTAACTTGTTTCCAGTTTGTATTGCAGTGAACTATGCTCGCCCGTCTTTTATCTTGATGAAAGAGACCAGAAACTTGTCTCTTGATTTAAAACTTTAATCCTAAGCAGGAAACAAATTGGAACAGCTGATGCGTGTTCCCAGAAGAGGTTGGCAGTCACTTATCCGAGATGACCCATTCCGAGAAGGGGCTGGTAGTCGCTTATCCGAGATGATCCACTTCAGGCAAGCAGACGTCACCTGTAAGGTCTCAGATCTTTCATTTGCCAATTTTCATCAAAGAAGATCCGGCTTTCTGGTGGCAACTGGTCCTTTGCCAATTTTCATCAAAGAAGATCCGGCTTCTCAATGACAAAATTTGCCATTATGTGAAGGATTATAGTCTTGTGCAGGAAGAAGGCATTTCGTGTCCAGTTAGTTTGGCTTGGAAGTAGATAGGACAACTTGTATGCCTTTGGAGCAATGATTCGGTTGTACGAAAGACCACTTTGATGTAGCGTCAATGTATCTTCCCTTTTGAATCAAATAAAATGTTTATTTTCTGCTATTTATCTGCTTTGTTTCCCTCCTTTTTGATCCGAGGACACCTAGAGTGGACTAGCTTTGGTAAGCCTTTTCTTTAGGAGGAAATGAAACTCTTAGCCGAGCTAAGCATCTAGCGAAGCTGAAGATAGATTTCCAAATAAGTCAGAAGCCAGTTTCTGGCGAAGCTAGCATGAAATTTCCGCGAAGCTAGAGATGTGCTTTTAGTGGAGCTAAGGCATGTTTCTCAGCGAAGTTATTCAAGCGTCGCGCTAAGTTAACACTGGAATCACGGCGGAGTTAGCCCTTAGCGGGGCTGAAGTAACGCTTCTTGGGAAGGCGCTTTAGGCGCCGTTTCAAATTAATTTGAAATCACTGCCTGCGCTCCTTTCTAGGAGGCGGAGTTTTAGGCAATCATTAGCCTACAAAAGCCTAATCGGGCTGAAAGAGAAGGCACCACTTCTCTTTGAATTTTCAGAGAACTGCGAATCTCTTCTTCTTCTTTCTCCTAAGTTTGGAATTTCAAGAACTTCTTCAGTTCTCCAATGGCTCCCAAAAGACGAGCAGGAAAGGAGGTAGCTACTTCCACGAAGGAGGGTCCTTCTCCTCCTCCAGTCATCGAATGACCTATCGTGGGTAGGGATCTTTCCCTTTTGTTCAGATATTTTTTTCCTTTTGTTCAGAGATTTTCATCTCTTCTTGAAGCCAGTCTTTCGGCTATCTCATAATGAATCTAGAACGATCCATTGTGATCCAGTGATCTTAGGGAGTTCAAGTCCCTCAATTTCCCTTGGTTTCTTGACTGGGAATCTAAGACCCGAAGGGTCTCTTCTTCAAGCTTTCGAGCGAAGCTATCCCTTAGGCGGTTCACATCCTGTTGGATGATAGGATGCAAAGTTAGCTTTAGAAGTGCGGTTGGAAAAGGATCATAATGCCCTTGAAATAGTTTTTTAAGCAGCAGTATTCTTCTGACGAAGTTAGCTCTTGGGGCTCCTTCGCGTTGAGGCCAAGCTTTCAGAGCGAAGCTACTACTTAGATATTTTTCTGCATCCTGCCATCATGTGGAGTGCGGAGTTAAGCTGCAACTGCGAAGCTGAGCTTCGGGGCAAAGCTATTGTTAGGCCAGCTTCGCTCGGAGAGCGAAGCTGTGCCTTAACAAAAATTACATTCTTGTTTTAGCTCTGCTTCAGCTGATGAACTAATCATAGTTTCTCCATATTTTTGAAGTGCACTATACTCCTGGTACTCTGAACAGTCTCTTTGGCACAACCCGGGGACTGGACGACAATGTCAGCCTACAGTTTCAAGGGCAGGCTTCATTATTCAGCGAGCAGAGCGCTCTTAACTAGGATGCACTTATTCATGCTAGAGATCAGTGTACCATGAGGAGCATCTTAACTACTGCTCCCCTTGAAGATTCCGACCGAAGAATCTATCAGAAGCCTGGCTTCATGTTTGGAGATGCAGTGCCAGACAACGATCATCAGCTGCTAGCCAGAGAGGGGCAATGGATTTTCAAATTGGATGGTGAGAAGTACTATCTTCCATATAGCAAGCGGCATTTTCCCTTGTCCTTCTTTCAATGTGTGACGAGGGCTCGGAAGATGCAGTGGCAAGTGACGCGGACTACTGATTCCGTTCACGTAAGGAAGTTGAAAATTCCGTCCCCCGGTTACACAAGGACGGGTCCTCCTCGCTGCATATTGGGTCTCCATCCTGGGAACGTACTTCCAGACATCCCAGTGGGAGAAAATTCCGCGGTGGCTCAGACTTTTGGAAATCAGTTCTTTAAGGTTTGTGGCAATTATCCGGCCACTGATTTCAGAACCCTAGGGTGGATTCATCCTCTCAAGGCGTGGTGGAGGGACTTGACTCTATATGTCCTTGCCCATTTTGAGGAGGATCTGGAAAGGCTGGGCTCTACGAGGCTGTTAGGGCGACCTGTTATGGCATTCAGATGAGCATAGCGAACTTCTACGCCATCTTTAAGTTGTACTGCCCGGCTACAGGGACCTTCTTCACCCCTGTTGGTGATTGGGCATGGCTCTGTATGAGATGTGGGAAGTCTCTGCTCTGCCTTTGGGGTCTCTCCCATATGAAGAATATTTCCCGTGCGAGGCATAATTGGTACTTCTGGAAAAGCAGGAGCCCGCTGTTTGAAACTTATCAGGAGTTAATGTGCTACCTTTACATTTGTTCCAGCATACATGGGAGCCATAAGGGAGCTTCATGCAGTTTGAAGAGCTGGGGGAATTATTTGATCCCCGACCTGGAAGGTACTCCCGAAGCAGCTCATTGTGGAGTTGCAAATGAAGACATCTTTCACCGGATACAAGAGCACTCCCAAGGGGATTTGATTCTGGAAGAAGTTGACGGACCCTATTGTTGGCTCAATGGCCTTCCACTCTAGTTTTGATGATGATCAACACTCATGTAGTTATGATTACTAATATTCTTGTGTTTCTAAGTTTCAGATCATTAACAGGATATTAGTTGGTGATTAGCTTCAACAAGATGATTAGAAGCTATTCATGATGATTCCGGTGCCAAAGCTTAAAGATCATACCTTTGCACTTGGAGAATCACGGAGTTTTGGAGCAAGTCTACTTGAAGATGAAGATCGTCAAGAAGACTTAGGTATCCTAGTTTAGATAGAGTTTTAGATCCATTTGTAAAGCTTAGTTTAGTTGATATGCTCAAGTGAACACAAAACACACACGTTTCATGATTTGGTTTTTGGTTTTCATGAATAATACATCAAAACAAGTTTACTTTATTTCTATGTATATTAGATATGTTCTAGATATACATACATGCTTTAAACTTGCTAGATTTTGACTATCCTATTCATGTTTTGGAAAAATCAAGTTTGACAAAATACAAGGTTTTGTTTTTGATAAATTTGCAAGACTCAAAAATGAATTGATATGTTGATATATTGTCTTGAAATTTTTATCACATGTTTATGTTTTAACATAAAATGATAAAACAAGTTTTATGGAATTTTCAGAAATGATAAAAGGTTTTTATAAAATATTTTTCCCAAAATTTTCTGACCTTGTTTTGTGCTGACAGGCTGGTCGGTCGACCGTGAGGGTCGACCGCACCAAGGGCCGGTCGACCGACGTGCACAGACGTGCACGTCTGTTAGGCACAGACACGGTCGACCGGGGACGGTCGACCGAGTTGAGAGCTCTGCTCTTGGGTTTTCTCGGTCGACCGGGCCGGTCGACCGCAGTTGCCCAACGGTCATAATTCTGACCGTTGGCGGTCGACCGGACCGGTCGACCAGCAGTCTGTCAGACTGCCAGCTCAGCCTAACGGCTAGTTTTG
Organism: Agave tequilana; assembly: GCA_038442645.1. Taxonomy (NCBI): domain Eukaryota; kingdom Viridiplantae; phylum Streptophyta; class Magnoliopsida; order Asparagales; family Asparagaceae; genus Agave; species Agave tequilana. Next base: position 13,152 of record JAVJIF010026583.1, read on the forward strand.
TATAGGGGCTATATAAACCCCATCTCTTTGGGGATTTTAGCCAAGTTTTTCTAAGAGAAAATTTTCAGTTTTCTGAAGTGTTTAAAAAGAGTTTTCAAAAGAGTTTTAAGTGCAAAAACTTCTCATCTTTTTTGTTTAGGGTTTTTGGAAAATCAAAGAAAATAGGTTTTTGGGATTTTTGCTTAGATCTTCAATTCTATCATATTGCAAGTATTTTCCCAAAGATTTTTCTTTGTTGCTTGTTTCCAAAACACTTGTTTCCACACTTGAGCTATCTTCTATCCTAAACTATTAGGATCTTGTTTTTGTGGAAAAAGATAAGAGAAAAAGGAAAGAGAAGTGTTTGAGGTTGTTTGTTGTAAACCTCATTGTTGTAAACACCCTTATACTTGTGAATCCCTCTTCGGTAGAGGTGATCGGGTGATTGTGTTGTGGATCCCTCTTAGGTAGATGTGATAGTGTTTGGTTGTGAGCCTCTTCGGTAGAGGCGTTGTTGTTGGTTGGTTGTTGTATTGGCTACGGGCCTTACCCCTCGGTTGTGAGGTGGTTGTTTGAGAGAGGAGTTTGGTACTCCTAGAGTTGTAAGAAATCCTCTTCGGTAGAGGTTCCCTCGGTGGGAGTTGAGATAGTGGAAATCCTACACGGTGGTGTAGGCGGGGATGTAGAGCAAGGTGCTCGAACCTCGAAACAAATCTCGTTGTTTGCGATTGCTCCCATTGTCTCTCTAACTCTCTCTCATTTACTTTGTGCAAAGCATCATACTTCATATCATACCATATTTGCTTGTGTTGTGCATAATTCATATTGCCTTGCATTATTTCATATTGCTATATCCTTTATTGCGTGGCTTGATTGTGTGTGCACATTGTGAATTGCTTGTGTGTTTTTGCATCACCTATACTCATCCAACAAGAGCTTCACATAGCGCCTCAACCCATATCTAGGGGAATCAAGAGGAGTTAGTCCAGAGCCTCGCAAGGGGAATTCGGCTACACTTGTTGGATTGTATTAAGTGTGTTGCAAGATTTGCATTAGCTTCCGCATTTAGCGCACTTAGTTTGCATTCAGTTTCTTAGATTAGCACTTACACCTATTCACCCCCCCCTCTAGGTGTTTTTTTCAATTGGTATCAGAGCTAGTGCTCCTGATACTTAGGCTTAACATCCTAGGAGTGAGATCCATTTGCTTGCTAATCTCATTTGCATTTGCTTGTTTGCACACATTTAGTTTATACCATGGACTTCATGACCCCACCTAGCTATGATCCTTCCAACATTGATATTTGGAAGTATAGGATGTCCATGTATCTAAAAACCCTAGGTTTGCATGTCTTTCTTGCCGCTACAAAGAAATGCTATCTTGGTAATGGTAATCATATAGGGGCCAATGCACAAGCCCTAGAGGCTATTAGAAGCACACTTCCTAAAGATTATCTTTTATGTGTTTCTAATCTTGATTCCGCTTTTGCAGTGTGGAACAAGTTGACAACAACCACCAACACCTCCAAGCTTCAAGTCCAAATCCAAGAAGAGGAATCTAGTGGAGAATCCAACTCTATATGCTACATGGTCCAAGGGAATGACTCCCTTGAGGTACATTCGGAATCTCAACTAGATAGTAATGATTGTGCCAGTTCTTCAAATGATTATGTTGATCCTCATGCTTTGAATGAAGAACTTTCCATTGTTTGTGAAAAATTGATAGAAAAATATAATTTGTTGAAAAAAAAAGTCTAGGCATTAATGATGAAAATAAAAATTTGATTGCTAGACTTGATGTTGTTTTGCAAGAGAAAGAGGAGATTACTAATGAGAGGGATTCATTAAATTCTCAACTTGATCTTGCACTTAAAGAAAATGAATTTTTAAAGTCTAAAAATGATTGCCATGCTATTTTAAAGAAAAATGAAAACTTGTCTTCTAGAGTTGATTTTGTTTTAAAAGAGAATGTTGTTTTGAAAAACAAAATCATTTCTATTTCCAATGATTTAAATGTTTGCTTAGAGAAAAATATTGTTTTGTAAAATAAGATTGATTCTCATGTTTGCCATGCTAGGGTAGTTTCACCTAAATCACCCATTGCATGTTCCACTTCTTCTATGCTCGAAAATGATATAAATTTGTTAAAGAAGAAAATGGATTGTTTGGGCTCCACTATGAGCCAATGTGCCATGAACCACTCACGGTTGGAAACCTTGGTTCGAAAGAAACAAGTTCCATCCTATATGCATGCACACCCTCCACGGCATACACATGCTCCTCACGGACACACTCCTCACATGTATGCTCATGTGTACACTTGTACACATTGTGGTCGAAAAGGCCACCTTGCTAAATTTTGTTATGATAGATTACATACTCCTAATTTAGCAAAGAATTTTGTTTGGGTTAGAGAAGGGACTAACCCCCATGGACCCAACAAGAAGGTATGGGTACCAAAGACCACCCCTCCTATTATTTTTGATGTAGGTGTGGGCTCTCACATGACGTGAGAGTAATGACACCATGGAGTGGATGCGTTCCGGACTTAAAGGAAATCAAATGGATGCATCACTTTCAAGGGAAGGTTGGTGGAGAGGACCACCATGTTTTGGAGACAAGGAGAGTTGCTTCTTCGGTTTTGATAACAATCCTTTACTCCAATTTATTATGTTTACATGCTTTCCACTTCATTGTTTATAGCATGTTTTGATAGTTTATAGCATATTTTTTATGTCTATGGATTAGTATGTTCATTCCATGTTTATTAGATCCTTGACATACATGTATAGTATTTGAGACACACATGCTTATTTGAATCATACTTAGTGTTCTCACTTTTGTTTAAGCTATAATGTACATCATGAATCTAATACATGTGAATTTACATAGTAATCATGTTTTAGTTTTATCATGATGATTTTTATATTGTGTTTTGATGCTTCATGTTAAGGTTACTTGTTTAGATGTTAGCTTTCATTAAGACTAGGAATTATACTTGTACATATAGTGGGCCACAAATAAATCTATATATGTTTGGGCTTGAATGCATATTTGTACCCATTAGATGTGCTAGTATAGTCTAGTTTTGATGATCCATACATTTTAGACTTGTATTCATATTTTTGGATTTATATGAGTTTTGATTTCATGTATATGTTTATTTTGCCAAAACATTAAGATATACATGTATACCCCTTGAGTCATTTGCCTTTCATGCAAATCTATATTATGGACTCAAATTGTGTTTAGGGATATGTATGTATACTTCTTGTGTTGACAATTCATACATATACCTTGAAATGAAAATTGCCTTGATGAAAATTTAGATTATCATGATTTTCATGTTTTTTCATGTGTTCAATATTTAACTTCATGTACATGTCTATCTTATCCAAACAATTGACTATACATGAGTATCCTTTTTGAGCCATGTGCCTTCATGCATATATTTTGTGGACTCGTTATGTTTTGGATATGTATGTATACTTTAATTTGTATTAGACATACATATGCCTTGAAGATTAGATAGTTTTGATGATTTCGTGTTTTAAGGATTAATTGAGCTTAATGAAAAAATTTTCATGATTATGATATTCACACTTTATTTGTACACTCACATCTATTGCTTGCTCATGTTTTGTTTTTCATGAGACATATTTATGCTTAATTGGATTAGAGTGTTGATTATTATGTGGATTTCTTACTTCATGAAAAACTATTTTGTTTTATTCCTTGCTTGAAGGATTTCGTACTAGTTAACAAGTTTTCCATTTAACTAGTTGCGATGTTCTTCACTTTGGTAGTGATTTTCAAACTAAGCTATATTTTCAAATCTATTTTTGAAAACTCCTACCATCAAAGGGCGGTAGGATGGGAGATCATGTTCATGTATGCCCTAAATTGAAATTCTTTAAAACTTGAATTATGATTGGGTGGTAGATAATATGATGTATACACTTGAATTTATTGTTATATCAATTGGTATCATTGAACTCTTTCAATTGGTATCATTTTGATCTTCTTGTATACTCATATATATTTTGTATGTATGTATGCTTTAAATTCCAAGTATATCAATTTCTATTGGTATCTATTTTTCATACATACATATGTTTGTGTTTATGCTAGTGCTTGAGTTTCAATTTTGTTTAAATTGATGACTTTTAAATTGTTATCAAGACTATGCATGACTTTAGTTTGTATTTCATAAAGGGGAGAAAATTTGATTTTGAATTTCAATTGGTAATTTGTTATGTTTAATTACAATTGGTATCTCAAAATGTTGTTTAAAGAAAATATTCAAAGTTTTGATTTGTATTTCCTATATGCAAGGAGAGCTTAACATCTCTCTTACATATAGATTCATGTTGAGTATATTATAAATTGAGGAGCTTGACAACTCTTCTTTATATGATATACGTGTGTAGGGGGAGTGATTGAGATTTTATAGATTGAAATAAAGTTCAGAATTCTTAGTCTCAATATGAATCCGCTGTAGCAAGGGCTCAAGCGGGTCGTGATCCTCAGGGAAGGATGCGATGCAAGCTTTTCGACTCGATTCCTCTGTGTCTTCAAAAATAGGAGAGAAGAGATTAGATCTTGATATGTATGATGTAAAAGATGTGGTTTTGCTGATTTTCTACCACAACCCTATTGCAAATTAAAGAGCTTGATCTTCATCTTAAGATTGATATGATTCACCCTAGGTTATTACAAATATATCAAGCAAGAAAAATTAATACACGATTCTAACTAAGTTGCATTATTCAAAACCAACTATGGTTCATCCTAACATCTAGGTACAGCCTAATAGAAGACTAATCTCAAATTTATGCTGTCCTAGTTCTTAAGTTTGAAGTCATGAAAAGTTCTTTTAACATGCAACCTAGATTAAGAATTTTAAGTATTTTTTAATCTTCTAGAATTAGTTGCCTTTAAACCTAGGGTTTCTAGAGATGTTCATTAATCAGATCAAGTTTTAATTGCTCTAGGGTTGCTTTAAGAATCTCAGCAAACCACTAAGAGGATTAGTTCTTCATCATTATTTTTTTTCTTTTCAAATTATTTATATATATTTTTTATTTTTTATTTAATGAGAAAGATTGAAAAATAAAGAAAAAGAAAGCAAGAAGAGATCACAGATTGAAAATCAAAGAGATCACAAAAAGAAATAAATTTGCAGAAATTAAAAGAGAACAAAAGAGTGACCTTTATTTCAGATGAATCTCCGGTTACACAATCGTCTCCTTCTTCTCCACAACGAGCATGAAATAAAAATTACAACTTTAAATAAAAGTGGCTAAAGAAAACCTAATCGTTTCTCGATGCCCTCTCTGCTGCGCCTGCAGAGATATTTATAGTGCAGAATGTAGAGGAGTCCCGGATGAAGTCGCCAACGAAATCTGGTAGCCTGACTCATCCACTTTGCCGCAAAAACCCAAGTTTTGCCGCAGATTTGCGGCAATTTAGTGACGTCTGGCCACGCGCTTTGGCGCGTGGCCTCTCCTGGTCCGTCCATGTGGGATTTTGCTTCTGGAATATGTATCCTGGCCTTTTAATCTGGATTTTCGAGATAACTTGGTAATCAAGTTACCCTTAATCCAGATTTCTTTAAATCCTCTTTCCACGAAATTCTTCTTTATCTTGGGCTTTTATCCTCATCTGCAAGTGTTTAGGGTTGGATAGAAGTCTATCCTTCCCTTATCTCTGATATTTGCAATTTTTAGCCCTTGTATTTGCATTTTGACTCTTTGTATTTGCGCTTTTTCATCTGGGCTTCAAACATGGGCTTGGATCTGGGCTTTTGGGCTCTTTAAGCTTTATTTCTCATTAAAATAATAATTCGAGGCCTGCACACATTAAATAACGAAATATTAATAAATGTGCATTATAATATGAATAAATGTGCAAATGTGATGGTATATATGATGATAATTATGCATTTTTCACTGCCTATCACACCCCCACACTTATCTTTTTACTCGTCCTCGAGTAAAAATCAAAAAGAAAGAGAGAAATCTAACCTCGCTAACTCACTTTCGTAGGAATCACGGTTGCACTTAGCATGTGCAACAAGCCGTTAACCCCTAGGTTACCCTAGAGGACGAGTGTTGTCTTGTGAGGGTTTTCAGCGGATTACACCCACAAAATCCATAAAAGAAAATATTTGAATTATTATTGAAGAGACTAAGTAGTCTATAAGTTTTAGGATTATCATTTTTATTCATTCTTCTAACCTGGTCTTTATAAAGTCAATTGTTATTCATTTTAGGTAAGGATTAAAATTGAATTTCTAATATAGTCTTTTTCGTTACCAAAAGTCATACGCACCCTTGTGAATCTAGGAATTCCTTAACTTGGACTCTCATGCCTCTTTATTATTTTTATAACATCATCTAATTTTCTTTCGTGTAAGTATCAAGGCTTCTTGAGGCCCTCATACCTAACTAATTGACTATTAGATGTGTTAATATATTTTTTTTTTTGGCATGTATAACTCATCTAATTTTCTTTCATATAAGTATCAAGGCTTCTTGAGGCCCTCATACCTAACTAATTGATTCTTAGATGTGTTAATACATATATAAGTAATTTTTCCTTAATTTCCTTAGGCTTTCTAATCCACCCATGTAACGAACTTAAAGTCGATGACTCCCAAACCGGTTGGCTTTAGGGCACCAAGTGAGAAAACACCCCGCGGACTCAAATTCGAGTGAACTAGGTCCCAAAACTAAGGACTTTATTTTATTTACTCACCTTTAGGCATGAATACTTATGCTTCTTGAGGCACATGTATCAGCTTAATTGGTGATTTTTTTCTTCTTTTTTTTCTTTTTTTTTTTTATGAGGCACAAGGTCTTTGTCTTAGAATCCTAGATATGCATTTGGTATGCACATTTCATTAAGGTAAAAATCAGACTAATTATTTATTCAATTTCTCTCCTATACCTAAAAATTAAACAATTTATTTATTTTGACCAAGTTTTTAGAAATCCTAATCATGATTTTCCTAATCCTTAAAACTAACTTAGATTTCTTTCAAAAAATAAGTCAAAGTATTATCCTTTTTGTAAATTTTTTTTTTTTTTATATATTACATACCCTCCCCCCACACTTGTTTCATGCATTGTCCCTAATGTATGAATGAAATGTATGGATGCATGAACTGGCAGAAAGATATAATCACCGATACAGTGGGTCAAAAAGACCCATCGCCGCATTAGCTTCCGGCACAGACTCCAAAAAGATTTTAAGACGTTGACCATTTACCTTGAATGCATTGCCATTTTTGGGGTCGTAGATCTCTATGGCTCCGTGTGGAAACACCGTCTTAACAATGAATGGTCCTGTCCATCTTGACTTCAATTTACCGGAAAGAGATGAAGTCTAGAGTTGTAAAGTAAAACTTTTTGTCCTTGGACAAAAGTTTTTCTCGTGATGAATTTATCGTGAAAAACCTTAACTCCATCCTTCGCAATCTTCGCATTCTCGTATGCATCATTCCTCAACTCCTCTAGTTCAGAAATTTGTAATTTCCGAAACTCACCGGCCTTATCTAAATCGAAATTTAGCTGCTTAATTGCCCAAAGGGCCCGGTGCTCTAGCTCGACAGGAAGGTGGCAAGCCTTTCCAAAGACCAGTCTGTAGGGAGACATTCCTAGAATCGTCTTAAAGGCAGTCCTATATGCCCATAAGGCATCCACCAGTTTGGTGGACCAGTCCTTCCTATTCTGATTCACAGTCTTCTCCAAAATGAGTTTGACTTGCCTATTAGAAACTTCTACCTGCCCGCTAGTTTGAGGATGGTAGGGCGTAGACAACTTGTGGGTAATGGCATATTTTCGCATAAGAGCTTCAAAAGTTCTATTGCAAAAATGTGTGCCATTGTCGCTAATGATGGCTCGAGGGATTCCAAAGCGTGAGATGATATTATCTTTCAAGAATTTGACAACAATTTTGTTGTCATTTGTCTTGCAAGGGACAGCTTCTACCCACTTTGACACGTAGTCTACGGCCAACAAGATGTACTGGTGCCCAAACGAATTAGGGAAGGGTCCCATAAAATCAATGCCCCATACGTCGAAAAGTTCTACTTCTAGAATGGGATTTAGGGGCATCATATTTCGTTTGGAAATTCTTCCTATCATTTGACATCTTGTGCAAGTTTTGCAATACTCAAATGCGTCTCTAAACACAGTTGGCCAATAAAAGCCACTTTGCAGAATTTTCTCGGCAGTTTTGCGGGGACCAAAATGTCCACCGCAAGCGAACTCATGACAAAAAGCTAGCACACTTCTAGTTTCCACTTCGGGGACACATCTCCTAATGATTTGGTCGCTACAATATTTGAAAAGATAAGGATCTTCCCACATGTAATACCGAACTTGAGACAAGAATCGGTATCTATCCTGTTTAGACCAACTAGGTGGTGTTTGGTTTGTGACTAAGTAATTTACTATGTCAGCAAACCATGTGTAATACCCCGTTCCCGGAATACGTACTTAGTTGCGTATTCAGATTTTCGGTCGTATTTTTTCGATTTGTTTCCTGTATTTATTCTGTATTATGAATTCCTTTTATGACTGTTTTGTCTTGGATTTGGATTCGTGGATTCGGAGTCAGCCCTAGTCTGAACCGAAGGCCCGATCCTAGAGTATTACTCGATTTAGACATTCTGATAATTAGAATTGACCGATTTTAGTTTTAAATATCATTTTCCAATATTATATATTTTCTATGATTTTCTAGATTTTTCTGGAATTAAAATGAAGTCTTCAAAACCGGTGTCGGCCAGTTCCGTTGACCGATTCCCGGATTTTTATTTCACAAACAGCTAGGAATTTCTAGATGGTCCTTTAGGCATTGTTTCTTAGAATCACATTTCCTACCTATATTCTTTTTCTGAGGATTTTATGATTTTATGAAAATTCCATCGGAGTCGGTAGATAACTGATTCCGGGATTTTTAGTTTTAAAACTATAAAGTATTTCTTAAAAAGATTTCACTATTATTCTTAATATAATATTATGGATTTTTGATGTTTATTTCGGGTCGTTCCGAGATACTTGATTTCGGGACGTATCCGGTATTTTCCCGAAAGGTTTCCGTATCCGCGACTCAATCCCGGGAATCCGCCACTTTCATTATTTTTATTTTGCCTTCCAAGAGAAATATCTTCTCATTATAATTTTTTTTCCATTTTTCCTTTTCCTTTATTCTTTTCTTCCTCCCTAAGCTTCCATTTTCATCCACACATTTCCACCCATTCTCCACCACACAAATCTCCACCTCACCCTCCACCTCACCATCTCTTTGGCACACTTTGATTGGCCAAGGGACACCTCACCCCTCTCTTTGGCAAGCTCCTATTGGCCAAGGAGAACACCTCATCCTCCACTTTGCAATCAAACCCTCCCCTTTTATTTAATTGCAACTTCTTTACAAAATCACAAACCTATAAATCCTTTTCCTTTACATTTTTATTCCCCTTTTTCATTTCTCTTCACCAAGAGCCAAACCCTAGCTTTCACCATCTCCATCTCCTTCTTCATCTCCACCAAGGCAACCACCACCACTTCTCCAACCTAGCTTCATCTTCTTCCTCTTTCATCTCCATGGAAAGCACCACCAAGGTCAACAACAACTCCACCAAAGCTCCACCTTCTTCTTCATCATCAACTTCAATTACAACCATCATCACTCCATCACTTGTACTAATTTTGGTGAGTAATCTTCTTCACCTAAACTTGATTAATTCCTAGCATACTTGTATCTTCATATCTTGTGGTCACATGTCATCAAAATCATATTTTTAGACCATCACACACAACCACACAAAAATCTGATTTTTAGACCAACAGCAGCAGATTTCAGAACTTCGGTCGACCGGCCCAAGGGGGGCAGTCGACCGATGTGCACAAACGTGCACAGTTTTGAGTAGGCGGTCGACCGGTTCACCAACCAGTCGACCGGTAGAAAACCTGGAGCTCACGCATTTTGTCCGGTCGACCGGCAGTCGACCGGAAGTCGACCGACAGGCGACCGTCCTGGCACTGTTAGTGTACCGGTCGACCGGCCATTCAACCCAGTCGACCGTTAGTCTGTTTTGGGCCAAAATCTGCTACTTCTGTGGAAAAAATCCTAACTCTCTAGAAACCCGTTTTTGTCGACTTGACCTGACTGTTAGACGACTTAGGACCACTATTAGTCGACTACCCCATTTCTCCTAGTCGACCAACTTCTTTATTAGTCGACCACCTATTCCACCTAGTCGACTAACCTTAGCTGTCTGTTATAGTTGATTTCTTTCTTGAATAGGAACCTTACCCTCTAGGCTTATATCATATGTTGGTGTTGCTTGACTTGTCACTTGACAAACATCATCTTACCTTCTCACCTTCTCTCTCCTCTTCTCTCTACATATTTATATCAGGTTTTGTGGCGCGTCCTGAATTCCGTGGACTTTGAATCTTATCGGCATTTTGGTGATTTAGGCGAGTATTCTCACTCGCTACCTTCTTGTATGCGAGTAGTCTCGCTCTTCTCTATTTGAGTTCCGTTTCGTCGGGACGATAAGTATTTCTTTTCATGTTTTCATATACTTTATTTCATATACCTTTTACTGATTTCATACTATGCTTGGCCGACCCTTCGTGGTCGTTGACTTCTGGACTTATACTATGTTCCACTTACCATGCTACTACTCCATACTTGTTAGTTACATGCTTCCTTTTAACACATGTATATCACTTGGTAACTGTGTTATCACCTAACTTCCAGTATGTTATCACCTGACCACCTGACATGCCACTATTTGGCAAGACCCTTTTTACTATGCTATGACTTACCTGACTACTATCCATTCTTGATATGATTGGTTGCTTACTTAATATCATCATCCTATCATGCTATCACTTGACACCCAGCATGATGATTTGACTTGTGATTATCATTCTTACGGGAACTTGACTTATTATCCTGTATCATGATCAGTGACCTGTTTTCCTGCTTTACATGCAGTGACCTGACTATATATTGTTTATGTACTCCTGATTCCTGATCATGTCCATTTCCTATTTTCCCCGTAAATTGATAATTACCTAATAAGCTATAAAAAGGACAACTTGTATGGGTATGGGAGGAAGTGATGGATGCCGGAATGATACCTTGCTTATAGTAGGTGTAATATAAGTATATATATATGTATATATATATATATACTGGCGGTAGTGAATTTGTTTACTGAATAGGGGGATTTTTGACCTCCAAAACTGTTTCCAGGTGAATGGAAACTACTATAAGAAGTGTTATCAGTTCTCCATCGGCTTCCGTTAACAACCCTTGGCTAGCTTATATATGGATGTATGTGAGTTGGCCGTACACCGAGCCACATACCGAGATATATGAGTCAGACAAGTAATAATAATAATAGACATCTGTTATGATTCCTGTTACACTTGCTTTGCATGTCATGATTCCTGTTTTGTATTCCTGTTTGACTTTCATACGATTTGCACTCTGATTCTATACGCTTGGATATTCTGTGGCATGAGATAAAGGTATATAGATGAGGGTTTCCTTGTTTGGATTATTCCTTCGATGTATTAGTCTCATGGGATCGTGACCTAAGCGTATAAAATCACTTTGCATGAAATCAGCTTTACCTTGGATTTTCGGTTTTCTGATGATTGTATTATGACCGTCCATATATGTATTTTCATTTGTGTTCTAACCCTCCTATCTCCTGTACTTGACTCTTGGGTCCCTCCTGGCTCGCCACCTGGCATTGTATCCTACTCGCCTGGGGAGTTTCACTGACTCCCCTGGATTCTCATGTCCAGGTCCTGGAGCCCGGAGCGTGAGGATCCCCCCCTTTGCTGATCAGAGTAGCGCAGCGGTGGCGCGGATCCCCAGCCGACCTTTCAGAGCTCCATCCTTCCAGGCCCCCTGTATGCCTCTCGAGTTTTCCCTTAGCAAACTCGTGAGTGCCCTTTTTCTATTCATACTTGTACATTCCTTGTATACATGTATGTGGACACCCTTTTATACTGTTCATATATGTATATCTTTTGTATTCTCGCATTTGCGCATACTAGTGATATGATATTCATGTAATATTGTGATCACTTCTGATGATAACTGTGTAATTGTACTATTTGTGTTGGAATGTATAATGCACCATTTGCTTCCGTACTCTGATTCTTGTCTGTACTGATGCTTAGCGTATATACGGGAGGGTAGTTCTGACCTACGTATATACGTTGCAGTGACGTCCCCGTATCCGCGGGATCGGGGCGTTACAGGTTGGTATCAGAGCCTAGGCTCTAACTTCCTCAGTACGTCCAGAGGGCAAATTAATGGTAATGAAATTTGCAACTGGAATACATGAGTCTTGGTTATACATTCCAACTGCAAGTGCAGAGTTATCTATTTCTTGACTATCTTTCCTTTGATTTCAAATCCCTCCTTGACTATCTTTCCTTTGATTCCTAAATCCTTCCTATCCTTTTCCCTGTTTTGGTTTTATGAAGCCTTATACCATCTTAAGATACGACTAGACTAGAGAGGTAGTGGCTGGTTCAGAATGAAGCTATTATATGATCTCTTCGGCCAATTCTATGAAGCTTGGTATTCTCCAGATCGGTCTTGATCTGGCTATCTTTCAGAAGACAGCAATCGGGATTCTTAATTATCGCTCTTCTTTATTATTCTCAGGATTTTCGGGGTTTTCTTTATTACACAGCCACGACATCATCAGTATTCATTTATTACACAGCCACGACATCATCAGCCGGAAATGCAGAGTATGATTATTATTCAGTTGACTTGAGAGCCCTACCTATAGTGCTTCATATCTTAATTGGTATAAATTCCACCCTTGTCCCCTTTGTATTCAATTTGCCCCTTAACGAAATTGCGAGGACGCAATTTTTTGTAAGGTGGGTGGATTGTAATACCCCGTTCCCGGAATACGTACTTAGTTGCGTATTCAGATTTTCGGTCGTATTTTTTCGATTTGTTTCCTGTATTTATTCTGTATTATGAATTCCTTTTATGACTGTTTTGTCTTGGATTTGGATTCGTGGATTCGGAGTCAGCCCTAGTCTGAACCGAAGGCCCGATCCTAGAGTATTACTCGATTTAGACATTCTGATAATTAGAATTGACCGATTTTAGTTTTAAATATCATTTTCCAATATTATATATTTTCTATGATTTTCTAGATTTTTCTGGAATTAAAATGAAAGTCTTCAAAACCGGTGTCGGCCAGTTCCGTTGACCGATTCCCGGATTTTTATTTCACAAACAGCTAGGAATTTCTAGATGGTCCTTTAGGCATTGTTTCTTAGAATCACATTTCCTACCTATATTCTTTTTCTGAGGATTTTATGATTTTATGAAATTCCATCGGAGTCGGTAGATAACTGATTCCGGATTTTTAGTTTAAAACTATAAAGTATTTCTTAAAAAGGATTTCACTATTATTCTTAATATAATATTATGGATTTTTGATGTTTATTTCGGGTCGTTCCGAGATACTTGATTTCGGGACGTATCCGGTATTTTCCCGAAAGGTTTCCGTATCCGCGACTCAATCCCGGGAATCCGCCACTTTCATTATTTTTATTTTGCCTTCCAAGAGAAATATCTTCTCATTATAATTTTTTTTCCATTTTTCCTTTTCCTTTATTCTTTTCTTCCTCCCTAAGCTTCCATTTTCATCCACACATTTCCACCCATTCTCCACCACACAAATCTCCACCTCACCCTCCACCTCACCATCTCTTTGGCACACTTTGATTGGCCAAGGGACACCTCACCCCTCTCTTTGGCAAGCTCCTATTGGCCAAGGAGAACACCTCATCCTCCACTTTGCAATCAAACCCTCCCCTTTTATTTAATTGCAACTTCTTTACAAAATCACAAACCTATAAATCCTTTTCCTTTACATTTTTATTCCCTTTTTCATTTCTCTTCACCAAGAGCCAAACCCTAGCTTTCACCATCTCCATCTCCTTCTTCATCTCCACCAAGGCAACCACCACCACTTCTCCAACCTAGCTTCATCTTCTTCCTCTTTCATCTCCATGGAAAGCACCACCAAGGTTAACAACAACTCCACCAAAGCTCCACCTTCTTCTTCATCATCAACTTCAATTACAACCATCATCACTCCATCACTTGTACTAATTTTGGTGAGTAATCTTCTTCACCTAAACTTGATTAATTCCTAGCATACTTGTATCTTCATATCTTGTGGTCACATGTCATCAAAATCATATTTTTAGACCATCACACACAACCACACAAAAATCTGATTTTTAGACCAACAGCAGCAGATTTCAGAACTTCGGTCGACCGGCCCAAGGGGGCAGTCGACCGATGTGCACAAACGTGCACAGTTTTGAGTAGGCGGTCGACCGGTTCACCAACCAGTCGACCGGTAGAAAACCTGGAGCTCACGCATTTTGTCCGGTCGACCGGCAGTCGACCGGAAGTCGACCGACAGGCGACCGTCCTGGCACTGTTAGTGTACCGGTCGACCGGCCATTCAACCCAGTCGACCGTTAGTCTGTTTTGGGCCAAAATCTGCTACTTCTGTGGAAAAAATCCTAACTCTCTAGAAACCCGTTTTAGTCGACTTGACCTGACTGTTAGACGACTTAGGACCACTATTAGTCGACTACCCCATTTCTCCTAGTCGACCAACTTCTTTATTAGTCGACCACCTATTCCACCTAGTCGACTAACCTTAGCTGTCTGTTATAGTTGATTTCTTTCTTGAATAGGAACCTTACCCTCTAGGCTTATATCATATGTTGGTGTTGCTTGACTTGTCACTTGACAAACATCATCTTACCTTCTCACCTTCTCTCTCCTCTTCTCTCTACATATTTATATCAGGTTTTGTGGCGCGTCCTGAATTCCGTGGACTTTGAATCTTATCGGCATTTTGGTGATTTAGGCGAGTATTCTCACTCGCTACCTTCTTGTATGCGAGTAGTCTCGCTCTTCTCTATTTGAGTTCCGTTTCGTCGGGACGATAAGTATTTCTTTTCATGTTTTCATATACTTTATTTCATATACCTTTTACTGATTTCATACTATGCTTGGCCGACCCTTCGTGGTCGTTGACTTCTGGACTTATACTATGTTCCACTTACCATGCTACTACTCCATACTTGTTAGTTACATGCTTCCTTTTAACACATGTATATCACTTGGTAACTGTGTTATCACCTAACTTCCAGTATGTTATCACCTGACCACCTGACATGCCACTATTTGGCAAGACCCTTTTTACTATGCTATGACTTACCTGACTACTATCCATTCTTGATATGATTGGTTGCTTACTTAATATCATCATCCTATCATGCTATCACTTGACACCCAGCATGATGATTTGACTTGTGATTATCATTCTTACGGGAACTTGACTTATTATCCTGTATCATGATCAGTGACCTGTTTTCCTGCTTTACATGCAGTGACCTGACTATATATTGTTTATGTACTCCTGATTCCTGATCATGTCCATTTCCTATTTTCCCCGTAAATTGATAATTACCTAATAAGCTATAAAAAGGACAACTTGTATGGGTATGGGAGGAAGTGATGGATGCCGGAATGATACCTTGCTTATAGTAGGTGTAATATAAGTATATATATATGTATATATATATATACTGGCGGTAGTGAATCTGTTTACTGAATAGGGGGATTTTTGACCTCCAAAACTGTTTCCAGGTGAATGGAAACTACTATAAGAAGTGTTATCAGTTCTCCATCGGCTTCCGTTAACAACCCTTGGCTAGCTTATATATGGATGTATGTGAGTTGGCCGTACACCGAGCCACATACCGAGATATATGAGTCAGACAAGTAATAATAATAATAGACATCTGTTATGATTCCTGTTACACTTGCTTTGCATGTCATGATTCCTGTTTTGTATTCCTGTTTGACTTTCATACGATTTGCACTCTGATTCTATACGCTTGGATATTCTGTGGCATGAGATAAAGGTATATAGATGAGGGTTTCCTTGTTTGGATTATTCCTTCGATGTATTAGTCTCATGGGATCGTGACCTAAGCGTATAAAATCACTTTGCATGAAATCAGCTTTACCTTGGATTTTCGGTTTTCTGATGATTGTATTATGACCATCCATATATGTATTTTCATTTGTGTTCTAACCCTCCTATCTCCTGTACTTGACTCTTGGGTCCCTCCTGGCTCGCCACCTGGCATTGTATCCTACTCGCCTGGGGAGTTTCACTGACTCCCCTGGATTCTCATGTCCAGGTCCTGGAGCCCGGAGCGTGAGGATCCCCCCCTTTGCTGATCAGAGTAGCGCAGCGGTGGCGCGGATCCCCAGCCGACCTTTCAGAGCTCCATCCTTCCAGGCCCCCTGTATGCCTCTCGAGTTTTCCCTTAGCAAACTCGTGAGTGCCCTTTTTCTATTCATACTTGTACATTCCTTGTATACATGTATGTGGACACCCTTTTATACTGTTCATATATGTATATCTTTTGTATTCTCGCATTTGCGCATACTAGTGATATGATATTCATGTAATATTGTGATCACTTCTGATGATAACTGTGTAATTGTACTATTTGTGTTGGAATGTATAATGCACCATTTGCTTCCGTACTCTGATTCTTGTCTGTACTGATGCTTAGCGTATATACGGGAGGGTAGTTCTGACCTACGTATATACGTTGCAGTGACGTCCCCGTATCCGCGGGATCGGGGCGTTACACCATGGCTCCTTAGAGATGGCTAGAAGTTGCTCATCGGGAAAATTGTCATTGATGGGCAGCTCGTCAGAAGGTGCGTTTGGCACACGAGAGAGATGGTCAGCTACGACATTTTCGACACCTTTTTTATCTCGAATTTCGAGATCGAATTCTTGAAGGAGAAGGATCCAACGAATGAGTCGGGCCTTCGCATCTTTTTTAAGCATAAGGTATCGAAGAGCAGAATGGTCAGTGAAAATCGTGGTCTTGGTCCCAAGTAGGTATTGTTGAATTTCTCCAAAGCGAACACTACTGCCAAGAATTCCTTCTCGGTTGTAGTATAGTTCATTTGGGCGTCATTGAGCGTCCTACTCGAATAATAGATCACGTGCTGCTTGCTGTCCTTACGCTGTCCTAAGACAGCACCTATCGCAAAATCTGAGGCATCGCACATGATCTCAAAAGGTTTGGACCAGTCCGGAGGTGAGATGATAGGAGCAGAGATAAGTTCCATTTTCAATTTCTCCCATGCAGTATGGCACCTATCATCAAAGATGAAGGATACGTCTTTAGCTAGAAGGTTTGTAAGGGGTCTAGCAATTTTGCTAAAGTCCTTAATGAACCTACGATAAAATCCGGCGTGTCCTAAGAAAGACCGAATGTCCTTCACGCATCGCGGAAGTGGAAGTCTCGCTATGATCTCCACCTTGGCCTTGTCTACCTTAATCCCTTCCCTAGATATCTCGTGACCTAGGACAATCCCATGTTGCACCATGAAGTGACACTTTTCCCAATTTAGGGTCAAGTTCTTTTTGGTGCACCTACTCAGTACTAGCTCCAAGTGATGGAGACACTGGTCAAATGAATTTCCATAGACGGAGAAGTCGTCCATGAAATTTCTAGGAAACGCTCGACCATATCAGAAAACAAGCTTAACATACAACGTTGGAATGTGGCGGGGGCATTGCATAGGCCGAAAGGCATTCGACGGTAGGCAAATGTCCCAAATGGACATGTGAACGTTGTCTTCTCTTGATCCTCCGGTGCTATAGGAATTTGGTTATACCCTGAATAACCGTCCAAAAAGCAGTAATACTCATGACCTGCTAATCTTTCCAACATTTGGTCAATGAAAGGGAGGGGAAAATGATCTTTCCTAGTGGCTGCGTTCAACTTGCGGTAGTCTATGCATACTCTCACCTTGGTAGGCAATCGTGTTTGCACTAACTCATGCTTGTTGTTCTCTACCACAGTAAAGCTAGACTTCTTAGGGACCACATGCATTGGGCTAACCCATTTGCTATCGGAAATGGGATAAATGATCCCATTATCTAACAGTTTCACTATTTCGGCGTGTACAGCCTCCTGCATGAGTGGGTTTAGCCTACGCTGTGGATCCCTCTTCGGTCTAACCCCTTCCTCTAGATGGATACGATGCTGGACTATCGTAGGGCTCAGTCCTTGATATCTGCCATAGTCCAACCAATGGCTTCCCTATGTCTCCTAAGGGTTGCCAGCAGGTCCTCCTCTTGCCTATTGGTCAAATTAGATGCAACTATGACCGGTAACGTCTCTTGTTCACCTAGGTAGGCGTACTTAAGATGTTTGGGCAAGGCTTTTAACTCCAAAGAAGGAGTTGGCTCGATGGGTGGAGGAGTTAAGCTAGAATCTCCCATCTCTATAGAACTCAGATTTGATTCCCATTCGATCTCATCAAGACTGATATCACTTGTTTCTAACTCTTCCTCTTCCTCTGACTCAAATATGATCTCATCATTATTCTCACTCGTCATGTTCTCAATGGAGTTAACCTCAAAGGGTTGGTCGGTCACATCGTAGGATGCTTACCTAGGTTGAAAACATTGACTTCCTTGGTCATATCCCCAAAAGTCAGTCTCATGGAACCATTTCTACAATTTATAATTGCATTAGCGGTTGCTAGGAACGGTCTTCCTAAGATAACGGGAGTTTGGGACCTAGGATTAGACACAGGTTGTGTCTCTAAGACAATGAAATCGACCGGGTAAATGAATTCTCCAACCCGTATGAGAACGCCATTGATCTCTCCCTTTGGAACTTTGATAGAGCGATCAGCCAACTGAATAGTAACTTGGGTCGGGTTGAGTTCACCTAATCCAAGTTGTTGATACACGGAGAAAGGGAGCAAATTGATGCTGGCTCCTAAATCGAGGAGTGCTCGATTGATTTCGGCTCGACCTATGGTGCAAGAAATGGTAGGGCAACCTGGGTCCTTATACTTGATAGGGATCTGGTTGGACAGTAGCTCACTAATGTTAGTGGCTAGAAAAACCTTCTTAGGCACATTAGTCTTTCTTTTCTTGGTGCACATGTCCTTAATGAATTTGGCATAACTAGGGACCTGTTGGATTGCATCAAGAAGTGGAATGTTGAGCCTAACTTGATTGAACACCTCTAATAATTTCTCCATATGTGCATTGTTGTTGCTTCTAAGCCTATTTGGAAATGGAGCTATAGGCTGGTGCAACTGATCTGCTGACTTTTCAGCTTCAGTTTCCTTGGGACTGGATGGAGAAGGAGTGGAGCTAGATGGAATGGAAGTGGAGCTAGATGGAATGGATGGCTGAGATGGATCCGATGGCATAGATACTTGATTATCAACTTGTTTTCTAGATCTGAGTGTATGAACCATGTGACACTGATTTGGGTCTTGAGCCTCATTGGCTGGCCTAGGATTCCTAGGATTTGGCAATGGTTGACTCGGTAGGGTACCCCTCTGTCTCTCTTGCTGGTTCAATTGGAGCTCTATCCTAATTAGGACTTGAGCCAGCGTGTCTTGGCTTTTGACTAGGGTATCCACCTTTCTTTCCAAATTTGAAAGTCTTGTCTCCATTTGTGAATTTTGGAAAGACGGTGGAGGATTTTGACTAGGGAAATTTTGTTGATAGGGCGGATTTTGGAAGTTGTTGGAGAATTTGGGCCTCACTTGATCATTGTTGCTTGGGCCCCATGAAAAATTGGGATGGTTTCTCCAACCGGGATTGTAGGTGGGTGCATAAGGATTGTTGGCGGGCCTTTTGAAGGCCGCACTCATATGTTCGGGCAAGCTTTGATGCGCGATGAAAACAGGACATTCCTCGAACACATGGTTCATATCTTGACAATAAGTACAGCCCGCCGAAGATGTTGGGCTGACTTGGTTCACAGAGACTGGCTCTTTAGTTTCAAGAGCCTCTAGTCTACGCATAACAGCAGCTAACTTAGCATCGGTTGCTACGTTGGCCTCAATGGAATGGATACCTCCTTTAGAAGAAGTAGGGTCATTAGTCCTAGATTTTTTAGGAGTAGGGTCCCATTGGATGGATTTTTCAGCTAATTCCTCAAACAATATCCATCCTTCATCTTCATTCTTTTGCAGAAATCCTCCTTGACACATGGATTCTAACAGTGTTTTAGTAGAATAATCTAATCCATCATAGAGAACTTGGCAAAGTCGCCATTTCTCTATCCCATGGTGAGGACATTGGGCAAGGAGATCCTTAAAACGCTCGAAGTATTTCCAAAAAGGTTCATTGGCTGTTTGCTTAAACTGGAGGATATTCTTCCTAATCAGTGCAGTCTTGTGAACGGGATAAAATTTCTTTAAGAAGGCCTTAATGAAATTATCCCAAGAAGATATTGAACCGGCCTCTAGACTGTAGAGCCATTTCTTTGCTAAATCCTTTAAAGCAAAGGGGATAAACCTAAGTTTGATAGCATCGTTTCCTAACTTAGGTATATTCATCATTTGACATACTTCTTCAAATTCCCTTATGAAGAAGTATGCATCCTCAGATTCAGTCCATGAAATTTGGGAAGAGTGTTGATGTATTATGGCTTGAGTTCATATGGGTCAACACTTTCGATAGTGAGCTGGATGCAAGAAGGAAGAGAGGTTCTAATAGGATAGAACCTATCTTGGAGTGACTGTGGTTGTGCCATGTGTGAGTCGGGCTTGAGCTCGGGTGGTGAACTAGTTCTAGTTAGCCTGGATGTAAGTGGGTCTCTCGACCAAGCGGTCATGCACAATCAGCAAACAAGTTCACCCAATCAATCAAAAAAAGAAAACAATCAAAAGTCCTAATCTAAGGTAAGCCTTGACCTAGACGACTCCTAACTTTAGACTGTCCTTAGGAGGTCTACTGTCGACGTTAACCACAAGCTAATCGGCCAGGTAGGTGGCAAGACCGGTGGGAGGTTTTCCGTCAGAGACGTTCCTTAATTAAATAACCACCGTTCTTCGGGCTTTCGGCCCTCAATCCCCTGCCTAGACACCGATTTGACAAGAGTTAATTTCGAACAATTTTCCTCCTTCGGTCAATCTCCTATTGAGTCCGAGTTAACCTAGGGCCAACGTCTAGTCAAATTTTACTTAAGGTTAGGGTTGTGAGTGTGACGGATATGATTTGTGGGCCAAGGAAGGGTGATGAAATCCCCACCTTATCTTGCTTATGGGTTATGCCCTTAAGATGAATTAGTGTACGTGTAAAGTGGTAGAAAAGTAATCACTCAAGAAAGCAGTAAACAACCAAGAGTGTTTCCTAATCTATATGCTATGCAAACGTACCTTGTCGCCAGCACTCTTCAACAGAATTAAAAAATGTAAATAGACACGTGCCCTAAATGCAAGAGTCTAAAATTTTTTTTATTTTCAACAAATGGGTTAATGTTATTAATTAGCAGTTGCAGAGTGATCACAGAGAAATAATATCACAGCAGAAAATAGAATTTTGCACTGCAGAGCAACCTGCAGAAAAATATATCAGTAGTCCACTACAATTGCCGCGGATTCGCGGCTTTTGCCGCGTTTCTGCGGCAAAGTTGTAGGTCCAGGTGCTCTGCCTTCGAGGGCAGAGGCACTGGATAGCTATATGTGCTTTCTGCTGCTCTGTTTTTGTTTCCTGTTCTCTGTACCTGCAACAGAAAAGAAAGAATGATTAGAACGAGAAAATCGTGCCGTTCCTTCCCCGGCAACGGCGCCAAAATTTGATTGAGATTTTATAGATTGAAATAAAGTTCAGAATTCTTAGTCTCAATATAAATCCGCTGTAGCAAGGGCTCAAGCGGGTCGTGATCCTCAGGGAAGGATGCGATGCAAGCTTTTCGACTCGATTCCTCTGTGTCTTCAAAATAGGAGAGAAGAGATTAGATCTTGATATGTATGATGTAAAAGATGTGGTTTTGCTGATTTTCTACCACAACCCTATTGCAAATTAAAGAGCTTGATCTTCATCTTAAGATTGATATGATTCACCCTAGGTTATTACAAATATATCAAGCAAGAAAAATTAATACACGATTCTAACTAAGTTGCATTATTCAAAAACCAACTATGGTTCATCCTAACATCTAGGTACAGCCTAATAGAAGAGTAATCTCAAATTTATGCTGTCCTAGTTCTTAAGTTTGAAGTCATGAAAAGTTCTTTTAACATGCAACCTAGATTAAGAATTTTAAGTATTTTTTAATCTTCTAGAATTAGTTGCCTTTAAACCTAGGGTTTCTAGAGATGTTCATTAATCAGATCAAGTTTTAATTGCTCTAGGGTTGCTTTAAGAATCTCAGCAAACCACTAAGAGGATTAGTTCTTCATCATTATTTTTTTTCTTTTCAAATTATTTATTTTTTTTATTTTTTATTTAATGAGAAAGATTGCAAAATAAAGAAAAAGAAAGCAAGAAGAGATCACAGATTGAAAATCAAAGAGATCACAAAAAGAAATAAAATTTGCAGAAATTAAAAGAGAACAAAAGAGTGACCTTTATTTCAGATGAATCTCCGGTTACACAATCGTCTCCTTCTTCTCCACAACGAGCATGAAATAAAAATTACAACTTTAAATAAAAGTGGCTAAAGAAAACCCTAATCGTCTCTCGATGCCCTCTCTGCTGCGCCTGCAGAGATATTTATAGTGCAGAATGTAGAGGAGTCCTGGATGAAGTCGCCAACGAAATCTGGTAGCCTGACTCATCCACTTTGCCGCAAAAACCCAAGTTTTGCCGTGGATTTGCGGCAATTTAGTGACGTCTGGCCACGCGCTTTGGCGCGTGGCCTCTCCTGGTCCGTCCATGTGGGATTTTGCTTCTGGAATATGTATCCTGGCCTTTTAATCTGGATTTTCGAGATAACTTGGTAATCAAGTTACCCTTAATCCAGATTTCTTTAAATCCTCTTTCCACGAAATTCTTCTTTATCTTGGGCTTTTATCCTCATCTGCAAGTGTTTAGGGTTGGATAGAAGTCTATCCTTCCCTTATCTCTGATATTTGCAATTTTTAGCCCTTGTATTTGCATTTTGACTCTTTGTATTTGCGCTTTTTCATCTGGGCTTCAAACATGGGCTTGGATCTGGGCTTTTGGGCTCTTTAAGCTTTATTTCTCATTAAAATAATAATTCGAGGCCTGCACACATTAAATAACGAAATATTAATAAATGTGCATTATAAAATGAATAAATGTGCAAATGTGATGGTATATATGATGATAATTATGCATTTTTCACTGCCTATCAGGGAGCTTCACATCTCCTCTTATGCATTACATAATATGTGTTATGTGAATTGGGGCTTGTCATCCCTTCTTCATGTAATGCATATGTGTAGGGAAGCTAACTTAGCGTCTTCCTCTTCATGAATGTATATAGCATATAACATATATTGATTCTTGTTTATTGGTATCAAGATGCTTCATTGACATAGTTTTTAATTGATATCATGTTTGTAGTCACCCCTTATTGATTTTGTTTTTTTTGTTTTTAGACAAAAAGGGGGAGAACATTGTTTTGCATTGTTTTGATTGACAAAAAGGGGAAGAAAGATTTTTACCCCTCATTTTATCTATGGTTTTGATTGTTTACCCCTTTGTTGATGATTGACAAAAAGGGGGAGAAATATTTGAGTTTTATATGCATATATTATGTTTTAATATCAAGAATATTAAGTTTAATTGTTTATTAAGTTTAATTGGTATGTTTATTAAGTTTAATTGGTATCCAAAGCTTGCTTTGTAATTGTTGTAATTGGTATCTAGAGCTTGCTTTGTTTTGGATATTCCATGTGGTATCTAGAGTTTTTTATTGTTTATGCATTATCATTATTGCATATTTATGTTTATTTGTTTATGCATGAGTTAAGGGGGAGTTTCTTTGAAGCTTAACTTAATCCATGCATATATAACTCCATGAGTTTTGTCATCATCAAAAAGGGGGAGATTGTTGGCTCAATGGCCTTCCACTCTAGTTTTGATGATGATCAACACTCATGTAGTTATGATTACTAATATTCTTGTGTTTCTAAGTTTCAGATCATTAACAGGATATTAGTTGGTGATTAGCTTCAACAAGATGATTAGAAGCTATTCATGATGATTCCGATGCCAAAGCTTAAAGATCATACCTTTGCACTTGGAGAATCACGAAGTTTTGGAGCAAGTCTACTTGAAGATGAAGATCGTCAAGAAGACTTAGGTATCCTAGTTTAGATAGAGTTTTAGATCCATTTGTAAAGCTTAGTTTAGTTGATATGCTCAAGTGAACACAAAACACACACGTTTCATGATTTGGTTTTTGGTTTTCATGAATAATAGATCAAAACAAGTTTACTTTATTTCTATGTATATTAGATATGTTCTAGATATACATACTTGCTTTAAACTTGCTAGACAAACTTATTTTGACTATCCTATTCATGTTTTGGAAAAATCAAGTTTGACAAAATACAAGGTTTTGTTTTTGATAAAATTTGCAAGACTCAAAATGAATTGATATGTTGATATATTGTCTTGAAATTTTTATCACATGTTTATGTTTTAACATAAAATGATAAAACAAGTTTTATGGAATTTTCAGAAATGATAAAAGGTTTTTATAAAATATTTTTCCCAAAATTTTATGACCTTGTTTTGTGCTAACAGGCTGGTCGGTCGACCGTGACGGTCGACCGCACCAAGGGCCGGTCGACCGTTGCGGTCGACCGACGTGCACAGATGTGCACGTCTGTTAGGCACAGACACGGTCGACCGGGACGGTCGACCGAGTTGAGAGCTCTGCTCTCGGGTTTTTCTCGGTCGACCGGGCCGGTCGACCGCAGTTGCCCAACGGTCATAATTCTGACCGTTGGCGGTCGACCGGACCGGTCAACCGGCAGTCTGTCAGACTGCCAGCTCAGCCTAACGGCTAGTTTTGTATAGGGGCTATATAACCCCATCTCTTTGGGGATTTTAGCCAAGTTTTTCTAAGAGAAAATTTTCAGTTTTCTGAAGTGTTTAAAAGAGTTTTCAAAAGAGTTTTAAGTGCAAAAACTTCTCATCTTTATTGTTTAGGGTTTTTGGAAAATCAAAGAAAATAGGTTTTTGGGATTTTTGCTTAAATCTTCAATTCTATCATATTGCAAGTATTTTCCCAAAGATTTTTCTTTGTTGCTTGTTTCCAAAAACACTTGTTTCCACACTTGAGCTATCTTCTATCCTAAACTATTAGGATCTTGTTTTTGTGGAAAAAGATAAGAGAAAAAGGAAGAGAAGTGTTTGAGGTTGTTTGTTGTAAACCTCATTGTTGTAAACACCCTTATACTTGTGAATCCCTCTTCGGTAGAGGTGATCGGGTGATTGTGTTGTGGATCCCTCTTAGGTAGAGGTGATAGTGTTTGGTTGTGAGCCTCTTCGGTAGAGGCGTTGTTGGTTGGTTGTTGTATTGGCTACGGGCCTTACCCCTCGGTTGTGAGGTGGTTGTTTGAGAGAGAAGTTTGGTACTCCTAGAGTTGTAAGAAATCCTCTTCGGTAGAGGTTCCCTCGGTGGGAGTTGAGATAGTGGAAATCCTACACGGTGGTGTAGGCGGGGATGTAGAGCAAGGTGCTCGAACCTCGAAACAAATCTCGTTGCTTGCGATTGCTCCCATTGTCTCTCTAACTCTCTCTCATTTACTTTGTGCAAAGCATCATACTTCATATCATACCATATTTGCTTGTGTTGTGCATAATTCATATTGCCTTGCATTATTTCATATTGCTATATCCTTTATTGCGTGGCTTGATTGTGTGTGCACATTGTGAATTGCTTGTGTGTTTGTGCATCACCTATACTCATCCAACAAGAGCTTCACATAGCGCCTCAACCCATATCTAGGGGAATCAAGAGGAGTTAGTCCAGAGCCTCGCAAGGGAATTCGGCTACACTTGTTGGATTGTATTAAGTGTGTTGCAAGATTTGCATTAGCTTCCGCATTTAGCGCACTTAGTTTGCATTCAGTTTCTTAGATTAGCACTTACACCTATTCACCCCCCCTCTAGGTGTTTTTCACCTATGAAAAAGGTGATATTCTTCGGAGTTTCCACCACCAGGCTCTTCAGCCGACGTCCCGGAAGGCACTTTTGGCTAGCTTTTTAACGGTTTGGTTGAAGAGATGTGTGGTGCCATCTTCATCTGGCGATGTCATTCATCCGACTGTCTTATTTCCTATTGTTCGTCTAGTCCATGGTCATTCTCTTGGACTTCTTCCAGCCATGGTGTGCTGTATTCAAAGAGGCCTTCGCGCATTGACGGAGGCTTGCTGCAGGCCACCAACAACGAAGCGGGGAAAGGGGACTATCTTGCCTCGCGACAGACCAAACTCCAGAATTAGTTTGCCATATACTTATTTGATGGCATGGTTCGCCCTTCACTGCCCCTCCATTATCCAAGCTGGAGAGGAGCCCCCAGAAGGTGTTCGCATGGCGCTTCTTTGTCGATTTGAGGGGTGTTCGTGGTCAAAGACTTATGTGGCTGCGGTCCGTAAACTGCTGTGCCGTCATGACGTCTATAGCCTTTTCCGATGCTTCCCCTACATTCGCGATGCAGGCTATGGCAAAGAATTCAAGGATGTAGGGGAAGGGCAGACATCATTGAGTCGGGTAGTCTTTGAATGGCTGGTTAGCATCCGGCCATCCCACTTGTTGTATAGAAGCGGGGGCACCTATTACCTGGAGCCCTATGTTCCGAGTCGGTTTGCCCGTCAGTTTGGATATGACCAACTGTATGTAGGCAATCCAAACAGCAGTCTGGCCTTTATGGGAAGCCTCATCGATGGAGCTCATGCCTGACGGTTCTTCATTGCTGGCTGTACTGAGGCACGACTGTGCATGTCGCTAAGGACTCCTAACCTTATGACGACCCTGGGATTCTGCTAGTGGTATAGAACCTCGAACTCCACATCTACTGGATTTTTTATTAATTCCTTTGGTGTGAAGTTGATCTCTCAACGGCTGAAGCGGAAGGTCACTGAGAAGAGCGAGGGTAAGAGGGTCCGCGTTCCAGGCCTCAGGGAATTCATTACTGTTGATGATAGCGAAGCCTCATATACAGGAAGTCCTCACTTTGAAGCGGATACAGGTGCTGAGGCTCCAGCAGCTGCTTCTAGTGGGGTAGGCATGGCCCCCATGGAACAAGTTAATATGGAAGAAGTGGAGGAAGAAGATCCTGACGTCCACTTCAAGCGAAAGCGGGAAGATGGATCTCGTAGGAAGAGGGTAATGAAGAAGACTCGTCGCTATGCTCCTACGGTTATTGCAGAGGGCGAATCATCTGCAGTGCCTTCTCCTCCTGCTTCATTAGTCATTAAGTTGTCGGCTCCTAGGCAGACTGCTGGTAAAGCTGCTCCGAACCCGGGTATGATCAACTCCGTTCTTATAATACACTCTTATGTATTCCAGACAGCTCATTGTTTACTTTATGATTCAGAAACTGAGGTGGTGAAAGACCCGAGAGCTGAGGTTGCCGGAGAACAAGGGGAGCATTATGATCCCCTGTTCACTTATAGAGAAGGCAATGAGGCTGGCTAATTCGCCGTCTTGGAAGAGTCTGGAGGTGATGCGGCCGATGTAGGTCCTTCGGGTGCTGTGATTTCAAAAGGAAGTCCCGTAACTTCAATCTCTTTTGGGTGGACCACAGAGGATTCGGCGAGTGAAAGTGGGTCGGCCGTTCGGGTTGATTCTGCCAAAGATTTTCCAATGGAGCCTGAGGGGACTGATGCAGTTGTCGAAGGACTTCAGAGAGAGACTGCTGCCAAGGCGATTGAGGCATCATCATCCTTTGGTAATGCTTTAACCTTTTGACTCCTGCTTTTCACTATGCCTTGATTAAACAAAGTCTTGTCACGATACAGGTGTTCCACTTTTGTGTACATCGACTTTGAGGGAACCAGCCAGTCTTCGCGAAGGGGTCAGGGGTGAAGCAAGTACTTCGACCGCGGTGGACGCTGCTGAGTTGGATGTCTTGTATCACGATCTGCCCACTTATCGTCCTGAGTCGACCGGCGGAGGAGAGGCTGAGGGGACAGTGGTTATGGAGCCAATCTTACCTTCATCCACCTTGGTAAGTGAAATGCCATTGGTTTCGTCAATGCCACCTATTTTTCCTAGCGCGGAGCTGAAAGTGATTACCAGTCCTACTTCTCCAATATTGGTGGTTGAGCCAGCTCTCCCGAAAATAGTCACTAGTCCTACCTCGGTTGTGGATGGTGTACTGGTCTCCATGAGGACTCCTCCGAGATCACCGATGACCCCTAATGTTGCTGCAGCCAGTGCTTCTATTATTTCCTCCATAGCTACGCCAGTGAAGGCAGTGGAAGCTCTGTCTTTAGGGGCTGCTCATTTGCCAGGAGTAATTGAGGCCAAGAATGAATTCGTGGCTGAGTTAGTCGACAGCTTTTATAAGAGCTTCAAGCGATCCATTGCTTTGTTCTTGAAGGGCTCGACTACCTCATTTTCTTCTTTAAAGGTGGTCCTCTCCGGAACCATTGACAGTATCCGAGACTCTGGAGGGGATGACCAGGCCGCCACATTGGAGCTTCTGGTGGACAGACTCGAAAGGGATGTGGACGAATGGCGCCGTCTTAGCCATTCAGATGTGGAGTCTTCAGTTAACGAACAGCTTGCGCATCTTGTTGTTCAGATGTATGAAGCTCATTTCGTCGCTCAAGAAGCTGCTAAGGCAATTTTTCTGATTTGAAATCCTTGGAGACAAGGAAAGTAGAGCTCGGGGATGCCATAGACGCTTCTAGCAGTGCTCTTCTTGACGCTGAGGATAAAATTGAAAAGTCCAAGGAAATGATCAGGAAGGCTAATCTCCTTTTGTCCAAGGCTGAACAGTGTGTCTTGAAGAGACTGCTCGGCTTGACTAGCTTAAGGCCCAGAATGACGAAGTTTTGCAGCAGGAGCTAGCACAGAGGGCAACCTTGGTTAAATTGAAGCTCGCTTGGCCCAGACAGCGAGCTTTAATGAGCCCGAGTTAAGATCGCAGCGCTTATCAAGACTGCTGAAGAGAGGAAGACTAGGCTGGCCACTCTTGAAGAACATATCAAGTCCTATGAAGCATTGTTGTAGCTTGCAATCTGTGCATTTATGTATCCCTATTTTAGAATCAATAAAAAGTGATTTTATTTGACTCCCCTGTCGCATTTCCAACTTGTTTTATCTTCTGAATTCTTACTTTCAAGTTGTGTTGCAGCCCTTAAAAGGAAACAAAATAATGATATGACTAATCTAATCATCGGTGATAAGCTGAGAGAATTAATCACACATTTGAGAAAATAGTCCTTACTGGACTAAAAGATGAGACTTGGCTATCTGCCGGTTCAGAGGTCGCAATGACATAACTGATTGAGAAGCCACCAAGCTCAAAATTTTGTCATATGATGACAGAGAAATAGTCCTTACCGGACTAAAAGATGAGACTTGGCTATCTGCCGGTTCAGAGGTCGCAATGACGTAACCGATTGAGAAGCCACCAAGCTCAAAATTTGTCATATAATGACAAAGAAATAGTCTTTGCCGGACAGAAAGATGAGACTTGGCTATCTGCAGTTCAGAGGTCGCGATGACATAACCGATTGAGAAGCCACCAAGCTCAATATTTTGTCATATGATGACAAAGAAATAGTCCTTGTCGAACTGAAAGATGAGACTTGGCTATCTGCCGGTTCAGAAGTCGTGATGACATAACCGATTGAGAAGCCACCAAGCTCAAATTGTCATATGATGACAAAGAAATAGTCCTTGTCGGACTGAAAGATGGGACTTGGCTATCTGCCGGTTCAGAGGTCGCGATGACATAATCGATTGAGAAGCCACCAAGCTCAAAATTGTCATATGATGACAAAGAAATAGTCCTTGTCAGACTGAAAGATGAGACTTGGCTATCTGCCGGTTCAGAGGTCGCGATGACATAACCTATTGAGAAGCCATCAAGCTCAAAATTTGGATGGGACTTGGAAGAAATTGTCAGAGGTATATTGTTAACATGACAACCAGTGAAGTCCACTAAAGACTGAGTGGGACTCAGAAACTTGCTGGGGAGTTAGGAAATGAATCCCATAAAAGATCATATGTCAGAGGTGTAATGTTAACGTGACAAAAAGAACTTCGTAAGAATTCGGAAAGCAATTTGTTAGAGGTGTAATGTTAACTTGACAAAAGATATGCTAGAGGTATAGTATTAAACATAGCACGGAAAGATCTCGTTTTTACTGAGAAAATCAAGAAGATCACTGTCATAAGTTTAATGTTAACTTAACAATGAAATGGATGCCAGAGGTGTAGTGTTAAACATAGCATGGAAAGATCTCATTTTCACTGAGAAAATCGAGGAAATCACTGTCATAGGTTTAATGTTAACTTAACAGCGAAATGGATGCCAGAGGTGTAGTGTTAAACATAGCATGAAAAGATCTCGTTTTCACTGAGAAAATTGAGGAGATCATTGTCATAGGTTTAATGTTAACTTAATAGCGAAATGGATGCCAGAGGTGTAGTGTTAAACAAAGCTGGAAAGATCTCGTTTTTAATGAGAAAATCAAGGAGATCACTGTCATAGGTTTAATGTTAACTTAACAGTGATTGGCAAAAAGCAAGCACAAGAATAATTAAAAGAGTGTGGGTTGATGTTACTGCTTTTTTACGATTCTTCCGTAGTAGCAAAGTGGCTATACGGGTCGTATCCACAAGGAGGGAGAGCGATGGAAGCTTGATGCGGCTTCGAAGTTCAAGAAGAAAGAAAATCCTTTGTTTCCAAATAAAGAATTGAAAAGTGAAAACAAGTTGTTTCAAGAATTGTTGGAAAATGTTTTGGTGGTTTATAAAAGTGGGTTTTTCTTAATGGTAAAGGTGCATGGCTAACTTTCTACTAAGTGCTCCCACTAATCCCTAACTTCTTGAAGATGTAGCCTCACGATGGATCATAGGCAAGCATAACCCTTATGCATTGAAACTATTCAAGTGGAAATCAAGTGAAAGTTCTTCCTATAACTTCGCTTTACACGGTAAAACTCGGACATTCCCATATCAAGATCCATTAGAAGGCGAGAATACGGGAAGACACGAGTACACTAATAGTATCGGCAAGTTAAAAGGAAGTCTCTAACTTACAACAACAAGCAAAGTACAAAACCCATAGATCATCAAAAAACCATTTAAGTATGAAATATAAGAAGGTAAATACTAGTAGGTAAGTTAGAGTTAGAACCCTCGTCTTAAGATGCCATATCTCTCATTTGCACAAGGCTTGTTTGGCACTATTGACTCATGCGGGGTATCAATCAAGTAGTTAGAGATTAGTGGGTTAGTAGTTAGTTAGCCATGCTATGGAAAAGTTAGTTAGTCATAAAAGTAAAAGAAACAACAAAAGAAAAGAAGTGGAGGAGAAGGGAGTTACACTACAACAAGAAACAACAAAAGGAAGAAGTAAAGAGCATTGAGTTTACAATACAACAATGAAGTAAAAGCAAATGAAAGCACAAGTAAATTGAAAGAAGGAAGAGAAGTAGTGCTTGTATTTGCTTGTCACCCTTCCTTACACACTCTCTCTCTTTCATTCTAATGGCTAAACTAAAACTAGAAGAAGAACTACAACAACAACTACAAACTAAAAACAAGACTACACAAACTTGCCCTAACTCTGGATCTCCTCCTTCAGACCCCAGGGGGGTATTTATAGGCACTAGGGGAAAGGGGGCCACGTGGGTGACTTGTGGCCCGAAGCGTAGGCGCGCGCGCGCTTGGCTTCGGGCAACGCGTCGCCCAGTCTGTCTTCTGACGCTTGGATCTCTTGGATTCGGTATTTGATGCCCTAGACGGACAAAATCTTCACTCTGAAGTCAATGGCTACTTGGTAGGCCTTTAATCACCCATTAAATGGTGATTTAGGTCTTCTCCTTCATTTGCACACCATGGACCTAGGATCAAGCAAGTAAAGCTTTATTAGCAGAATTTTACATCAAATACCTATGCGGATGTGATAAAAATTATGCAGAATTAGAGATTAATCACACCCCCACACTTATCTTTTTGCTCGTCCCGAGCAAACAAAAAATCAGAAAATTATTACACCACTTTCGCAGATGACGCGATTGCACTGAGCATGTGGAACAAGCCTTTAAACCTCTAGGTTTCCCCTAGAGGAGGAATGTTGTCTCCTAAGGCTTTTCAGCAGATTGCACCCACAAAATCCAGTTAAGTAAAGAAAAGCAGTTAGTTGTTAGCAAAATTCTGTCATGAAAAAGAATTTCAATCATCTAAGTAAAATGACTAAATGATGTAAGAATTAGGTTTAACCCTCATAAGTCCTCCTATATTTTAGTCTTCATAAAAGAAGAAACTATGATTTTTCTTTAAATTTAGAAAGGATCTTGTACTTCTAACTCAATCTGTTATTTTGCTTTAGATAGATATGCATAATGTGTAAGTGAGATGTGCTTGGGATTTTTTAACTCAACTTTGAATATCATTTAATTTTATTAATATATATTTATTATTCTTGATTTCATTAGGCTTTCTACTTCACTTATGTAACACATATCAAACCGATGACTCCCAAACCAGTTGGTTTTAGAGTACCAGGTGGAAAAACACCCTTCAGGCAAATATGCAAGCAGAGTAGGCCACGAAATCAAGATTTACTTATTTATATATTTTTCTCTCTCTGTTTTTTTTGTCGTGAGCAATCATGCTTCTTGAGGCACAATTATCCAGCATTTTTTTCAGAGTTGTGTCTCTAAATCCCAAGCATAAGCATGTGAGTGTAGTTTATGCATATTCTACTAAGGCTAAATAAAAGGTATGATTTATTTTCTTTATCCTTCCCAATTCTTAGTCAAACCAATCTTTCTTGTTTATTTAGGCAAAAATAAAGATTCATTAATAAGGTTCCCTTAATTCCTACAATCTTTTAGTATTTTTATAAAGAATATGAAATTTCTTTTCAATCTGGAAATTTTTTTTTGGAAAGAAGAAAAAGAATAAAAGGAAAAAGAAAAAGTGTTAGCACCCCCCCACACCTATCTAATGCATTGTCCTCAATGTATATGTAAATGCGAATGCAATAAATAGGGTGAAGAAATGATGTCACCGTCTTCGTGGACTAGCGCCGGCTAAGTGCGAATAGGCTAAAGAAATGTCAAAAAATGTAGAAGAGGTAAGAATCTAAACAAATATTGTTTTTATATTTTTTTATTATTTTTTTATTTTTTATTTGAGTTGTTGTGGTTAGGCGTATGACGGGGCTGTTTGCGCCGGAAAAAGAAAGAGGGAATTGTTGTAAAGATTTCTTTGAATCAGATGAAAAGATTACAACAAGACTTTTCCTTCCAGTTACAAGGGAGGGAGGATGTTGAAGCTTGAATCCCCCCTTTGTTTAATGCTGGGTTCTTCGTGTGGCGGTGGAGAGTGAATCTTGTTCTCCGTTGACCAGATGACCGTCCTGGACCGTCGGGGGTCTTCTCTTCGGTCGGTAGAAAGAGTAACTCAGCTCCGTCTACCAAAACTCTCAAAGAGGAGGTAGGCGAAGAGCGGCTAGTACTCAGTAAGCTCGCTGAAGAGTCTCCTCCCTCTGTCTGTTGCTGAAGTTGTGCTTCCCTCTTGATGATCCTCTTGCCTGGATTTGATCGATCTTGATGATGCCTTGACCTTCTTAATTCTCGACTTCTCCAAAGCTTCGATCCCCTCTTCATAGCAAACAAGGCTATTTATAGGGGTCTCAGGGGGTGAAGGTGCCTCCTGAAAACTCTCCCGAATGAGGGGCCACTACCCGCTACATGCGCGGTGACTGGCCCCGCAATCAGGGCAGTTGCAACTGAGACGCGGGCGTTGAGCCAAACGCGCCTTGAAGTTTGAGACGCGGGCGTCGAGCCAAACGCGCCTTAATGCTGAGACGCGGGCTTCGGCCGACGCGTCTGGACGTTGAGACGCGGGCTTCGGGCCGACGCGTCTGGACGTTGAGACGCGGGTGTAGAGCCAACGCGTCTTAATGCTGAGACGCGGGCATCGATTCCTCGCGTCTAGAGCTTGAGACTCTGCTTCCTTAATGGCTTGTCTGTTAGTCATTTTTATACAGCCTACAGAACCCCCTCCAAAGTTTCTGATATTCCGCAGTTGAATGGGACGGATTTCGGAATACTTTGGATCATAGCCGTGTTCGCCTTTATGACTGGACTGTTGATGCTTCGGGCTTGATCTTATCTGGAATTGGTCTTCGTGAGTGTACTGTTGAACTTTTTGAAGCCGTCAGAGTTGATCGTGTTGAGTGTCTAGATACACAGTCTAGACCTCCCCGATTGCTTTTAGTCTGTCACGGGTGCGCTTTTGGCCGGGAGTGGTTGGTTGTCTGTTTGCGTCAGTGTACTGTTGAACTGACTTGCAGAAGCAGGAGACTGGACGCAGGTTCCTTTTTGAAAAAGCAGAGACTGCTTTAAAGACGCGACTTCCATGGGGTGGACGCGACGTTTGGCCCGTTTGGGGGGACGCGGACTTTGGAGAGACGCATCTCTTGAAATGCAGACTCGATTTTCTGGGTGCATTTATGATGATGCTGATGGGGCATGTCCATCGAAGAGCCGCGTACTTTGGGGTGCGCACCTGTGCCATGTCATGATTACGCTGCCAGCTGGCCTGGGGAAATGGCGAGATTTCGCCTCTTGGCGCGCGGATCTCCCGGTTCATTAAATGAACTGCTCCACGTGTCAACTTCTGACTTGTGGCGGGGTCGCGACGCATGATCTTCCCTGTTCAAACAATGATTTGGCTCCACGCGTCAGGCAGCGATTCGCTGCAGCGTTTATTGGGCCAAACGCTGCGTATCTTCGCGAATCTCTGTGCCTATAAAAGGCAACAGTTAGAGACAGACACATCTTCTTCTCCGAACGCATTTGCTGAGAAAAGAGAGCTTCCCTCCTCTTGTTTGTTCATCTGTCCATCTCCGAACTCGGATTTCTGAACATCGATGGCTCCCAAGACGAAACCGACTGCATCATCCTCAAGGGCGACCGTCGCCGAGGCTGAGAGAGATGCTTCCTCTGCACAGGAGGGTGTTTTCCGAGGTAAAATGCACCTTCGGCGTGGGTTCCGCCATTAAAACATGTTCATAGAACCCTAAGAACCTTTAACACAAGATCGTGTTTGATTCTCGGACGCTGTCCTTGAGATGATAACCGGGGCGCGGGCCTGATGATCCGACGCTGGTGAACTCTGCATTCTGGATCCTCCACTTAGAACATTTCTAATTGTGAAGGTCTCTGGACGCGATTTGCAGAACGCGGATTTGATCCATGCGTTCTGTGCCGCGTTTTGTGCCATCAGGCGCCGATTTGATGAATCTGGCGTCTGAGTCCAAGCACTTTGAAATTTCACAAGTCTTGGTTTGCAGAACGCGGATTTGATCCTTGCGTTCTGTGTCTTCAACCGCCGATTTTGTAGAATCTGGCGTTTGAGTCCAAGTACTTAGAATTTTCATAAGTCTTGGTCTGCGGAACGCGGCTTTGCAGGTCTGGACGCGGGTTCGAAAAATTCCTGCGTTCAGTATCTCTTCTGCGTTTTGGTGCAAGTTCGCAGGTCTGGACGCGGATGATAACTCCTGCATCCAGTGTCTCGGCCGCGTTTTGAATTATGAACACTTGGCGTCTTCCCTTATTTTTGGCAAAGTATCTGACCAAGTGTCTTTTTCTTTTTGCAGTGCCGCATGTTTCAGGTTCACTTGCCAAGATGTACCACTTTGGACGCGTGGGTGGTGCCGACCGGGGCTTGACCTTTGTGCAAAGAATGAGTGTCCCCGTGACTGCTGACCAGTTACTGGATCGCAGGCTCTCTAATGTTAACAGGAGGACCTTTCGGGCACTTATGACCGATGCCGCACTCAAAACGGATGACGGCGTCAGGTTGGAGAAGCCTGCCTTCTTCTTTGGGGATCATATCTATGATGATGGCCGTCGTGTGTCTGAGGGGACCTATAAATGGCTCCGTGAGATAAAGGGCGGAAGATTCTTTCTTCCAGACATGGAGAGGATGTTCCCGATGTCCTACTTCCAACACATGTCTGTCCCCCGAAAGATGGAATGGGACATTTCCCAGTATATCCCTGAGATCGCCCTTGGTGACTTTGGCCTTCAAAAGGTAGACCGCCATGATAGTCATGACGGGTCAGTTGTCGGACTGTTTCCTGCGTCGTCCAAGCCTGAAATCCCAATTGGAGAGATCCCGGAGCTTGCTACCACCTTCCTCAATTCCTTCATAGAAACAGGGGTGACTATCCTGTCGACTTCCGTGCGTATGGGTGGGTCCACTCTCCAGGGAACTACTGGTGGGGCAGGATGGTGGGTTTTGTCCTTACCAATCTTGAGGGACCGCTGAAGCGTGTGGGGCTGTACCCAGCAGTCAGGGCCGTGCAGTGGGGCGTCCCGATGAGTTCTCATAACTTCTTTGGGATTCTGGAGCGCTACAATCCTCGACGGGGACATTCTTTACTCCGGTCGGAGAGATGGGCCTTGCCCTGCACGAGTTGTATGAGGTCTCCGGGTTGTCGTCAGGGGACATTCCTTACGAGGAATTTGTCCCAACCACCAGGGAACTGCGCCTTTTGGAAAAAGAATCTCCTCAAGTGTACGAGACCTACTGGGAGGTGATGTGCCATTTCTACATCTGCGGCCAGACAACTGCCTGGAGGTCAGGAGGCGTCAAGCAACTATCCTGGGCTGATTATCTGTTTAATAATGTCAGCAATAAAGATCTCCCAGTAATCCGACTAGCTCCTAGTTCTGGTGGGGAAGTTGAAGACAGGATCGACGCAGCTTCTGACAAGTTCTATACCACGGAGTCGAACGAGGACGGCTTCGACCCTGACCTGGTCTTTGAGAGCTTTCACCATCAAGCCCGGACCCCTATTTCTGATCAGGCGCTGTTGGCGGGCTTCCTGATGTTGTGGCTGAAGAGGTGTGTGGTGCCCACGCTACCACATGAAGTTATTGTGGCAGATGTGGTATACCCGGCGGTACTCTTGGCTCATGGCCACCCCATAGCCCTTCTTCCAGCCGTGGTGGCTGGTATTCAAAGCGGGCTGCGGGTGCTGACCAAGAGCTTCTGCGAATCCCCAAAGACTGCTAATTCCCGTGGGGAGCCGTATACCGACTCAGAGGGGAACCCGACGGTGAGGCACCCCAACCCGCGGATTGAGCTGCCTTACACGTACCTCATGGCTTGGTACGTGATGCATTGTCCATCTCTAATGACGGCGGCGCGTGGGAGCATGGATCATATCCCATTTGTGCAACGGCTGGAACGTTCGGAGTGGCATGACACCTACCTGTATTACATTAGGAAGCGTCTTTCCTGTGCCACGAACTATCAGCTTAACCGTTGTTTTCCAGAGGTTCAAGGTGCAGCCCCCGGGGAGCTGTTCACGGATGTCGCTGGGCAGGATGACTTCTCGCAATTGCCTGCTGGAGCCTTCTGGTGGTTGATGAATATACGACCAGGATATGTGCTGTTTCGCCAAGGGACTTCCTGCACTATCGAACCGTATATGCCAAGTCGTTTTGCCCGACAATTTGGCTATGATCAGCTTTACGTCGGGAATCCCAATGCTCAACTTGCCTTTGACGGGAACCTGTTCGAAGGCGCTCGGGCTTGGTATTACAGTGTGGCTGGAGGGACGGGAGCAACGTTCCATCTACCCGACGAGGCGCCTAAGTGCCGTATGAGCTTCAACTTCTGTACTTGGTACTCCCAAGCCGGCCAGACGCCAGATCTTATTCCGGAGTCTTCATGCCTTGAGAGTATCAATGCCAGTCTCGAGGAGAGGTCTGAATCCAGTAAACGTACTAAACTCCTCGACCAGTACCTGAAAGCTCAGAGGGAGGTCGAGAAACGATCGAGGAGGGAGCCCCCAGTAATGAGGGCGGAACCGCGACCGGCAAGGGCAAAGCCGCAAGCGACGAGGGCGGAGCCACCAGCAATGAGAGTGGAGCCGCGACCGGCAAGGAGGTTGAAGCAATTGGCGAGGAAGCGTCGTCGACGCTCTGCTTCTGTAGTTGAGCCTGCCCCAAAGAAGGCTCGGAGGGACTTAACGGCTGAAGTCTCTCAATCCAGAGCTATCTCTGCTGGAGTTGAGGCTCCTCCTGAAGGTGTCCCTGTTAGAGTTGAGGAACCGCTGGAAGATGAAGATTTTCCAAGCTTGGTCCATGCTCCTAGGTCGCGCAGCAAGGCCATGGAGGAAGGGGAGCTCGTTGAGCGACCCCTTGTTGCTGGTGATACCGAGTCACCGGAGGTTGACATAATGGGCGAAGAGGATGTCGAGATTCCAGGAATCTCAACTCAGCCCGAGTCTCCTTCTGCTCATGAAGGGAGAGACGAGGTACAGCAGCCGGGGTCTCCTAGTGTCTTTATTTCCAATCCTCGGGCAGTCGACCCTAGTCCTACCACTGGGGTGATTGGGGGTAAGGCTCCTGTTGCGGAGCTTCCTCGCGTGGCGCTATCGTCTTCTTCGTCATCGGAAGAAAGTGACTTTGAAGATGAAGTCGACCATGGCGATGAACCCGCTCTTCTTGATCAGAGCAAATTCTTCCACATCTCGGAGGAGAAAATATACGGGGGCGAATCATCGACTGCGTTACCGCTGGCGATAATCCCTGCTGAAGGTACAACTTCCTCGCATGTCGAGGCGATGGAAACAGAGTTGACCCAGCCCAAGGGGATTGAGGCTTCGGTTGCCGAGACAACCTCAGTGGGGGCAGCTGTTGAAGTTGGGGAGCCTTCCCCTTTGCCAGGAGGGGAAACAATCATTGAGGCGGAGGAGGCTCTCACTCCGCCGGTGGAGAAGGCTACTGCTGAAGCTGGGGGGACTCCCATTTTACAAGACTCGACGCCTCTGGACCTCGAACCTAGTAAGGCAGCTCTGACTGAGGGGGCTCAGGTGGGGAGTCTGACGATCGGCACCCTTCCAGAAGGCCACACAGCTCACTTCTCGGTGGAAGTTTCTGAAGAGGTTGTGCTTACAACTCCTTCATTGGTCGTGGAAGCTCCTGCAGAGGCAGCGCTCCAGGAAGCGCCAGTGGGTAGTCTTGCTCTTGCCACATCGACGGCCGGCACGGCTCTTGTGCGAGAAGACCCGCCCTATATCCCTTATCCCGTGACAGAAAAAGGGTCGGGAAGCTTCTTAGGTGGTGAAGACATGGGGGAGCTGGCACGTCAGATGGTGCAACAATTCTTCACCTCGATGGGATCATGTATTGATCTCATCTTCCGTGGACACAGCACCTTCCAGTTCGCCCAGAGGCTTCTTGAAAATATGGCCGTGAGCGTCGAATTGGCGGGAGGCCCTTCACTTGCCAGGGCATGCCTACGGGTGGTAGAGCACTTGGAGATAACCTGCGGGAGCTGGAATCTTTGGAAGATGCTGGCTCTTTTGATGAAGCCCAGGCCACCTTGACTAGGCTCCTAGCTGATCAGGAACGGGAGCGACAGGAGGCGGAGGCACAAATCGCTGCCGAGGTCCGTGACCTTGAATATTCCAAGGCTGAATTTCAGAAATTAGCCAGAGATTCGAGGGAATCTGAGCTCAGTGTGCAGAGCACGGAGCAAGTCATCCTCAGAACTCGGGACATTATCGCCAAGGCGGAAGCTGTTCTTGCGCTAAATGAGGAGAAACTTGTTTCCCTCAAAAAGGAGCTTGAGGAGCAACGGGCTGCTACGGCGCGTGCTGAAGAGAGTCTATCCCTACAATCTTCCAGGGTGGAATCTTTGCGGATGTAGCTGGCTGCCAGAAATTTCTTATCTGAGGCGGAGCTGCGGGACCGGGCTATCATGGAGGCTGAGAGGACGCGCCAGCATGAGATTCACCGCCTTAGGGAACAAATCCGTTCCTTGGCGCACCAGGACATTTAGCCTTCTTTTCTTTTTTTCTTTTGTAAAGAAAAGGGACACTCTATTTATCAGAGTGTTTGTATCCACTTCTATCATTTTTTGATATAATAGAAGTTTTCTTTAAAGCTTTTGTCCCAATTTCTTTGTCCTGTTGTGGATGAGTCCAACTCTTGATCACTGGTCGTGATTACTGAACTTAGGTAGGACTAAGTTCTTTTAATGAGACGCGGTCTTGGCGAGACGCGGCATTAATCCCATAGAATGAGACGTGGTATCAATCTATGGGGACTTAGATTTCACCAAGCCTTTTTGACGAGACGCAGCGTCGATCACAGGGTGAGACGCGGTCGTCAGTCTACCGGAATTTAGATTTTACTAAGTCCTTTTACTGAGACGCAGCGTCAATCATAAAGTGAGACGCGGTCATCATTTCATAAGAACTTAGATTCTACTAAGTCCTTTTGATGAGACGCGGCGTCAATCACAAATCGGAACGCGGTCTTCTTGATGAGATGCGGCGTCAATCAAAAGATGAGACGCGGCATTGATCCGTAAAGTAAGACGCGGCTGTCAGTCCCTGGGGTGAGACGCAGCGTCAATCACAAGGTGAGAAGCAACTCTGAATAACGCAAATCTGTCTTGCGCGGATCGGGCAGACGCAAGAGATGCAGCCTTGTCCGCTGAAGGGACGCGGCTTTCCCATCTGCGTTTAATGTGATCTGACTCAAGATTTTAGGAGATCTTTGCTCGTCAGGTCTTCACTGTCGATTGGGATTCCGAGTCATCCGTTGATTCCCAAGGCAGTTATCCACGCGTCAACTCCTCATTGGACTCAGGAGTTACTGCCCTTAAATGCAAAACCGATGCGGGCGGTTGAAAACCGGCGCTTGCGACGGTTCCCAAAGCGGCGTTCCACGCGTCAATCCTTCACTGGGCTTTGACAATCGTGCGTGACGGTTCCAATTAACGCCTCATTAATGGCAGTTATTAGGGCCTGCCTATAAATAGGGTGCGCTCCCCTTCTATAATCCAAGCATAGATTATTTCTCTTTGGATTGCTCTGAGAAGTCCCACCTTCTTCAAAAAAGAGTGTCTTGATAGGGATTCCGTCTCCATGGATGAATGTAATTCCAAGGATGAAGATGACCCAGAGCTCTCACGCTTCGGTTTGGTCTCTTCAAGAAGAACCCCCTCTCGGATCATCTTGGACGCCTGCGTTTGGGTGCAGAGAGGCCAACTCTGGCCAGAGGTCTCTGCTGGTATGTCCCCCGATGATGTGTATAGCCTGAACTTTGGCCTAACCATCTGAATGAAGTCCCCCGGTGCATTCCTTCTCTGGAATTTGTGCCAGTGACTTGACTTCTCTGAACGCGGGCGCTTGACGCTGGCTTTGCCCATCGCGTTTCATTGCCTTGGCGTGTTTCAGACCTGAATCTTGCAACTCTTGTTCACTCAACAGAGAGATGGCCATTTTTCGGCGTCCTGAAATTCTTTGCGTCTGGTGCATTAGGCGCGGGTACAAACTGAGGCCGCGTTTGAATCCTATGCGTGGCACAGTTTGACTCGCGTCTGTTTGACTGTGCGGGTCATTCTCGCGTCTGAAGTCTTGAATGGCTGCCGCGTTCTGTTACTCAGTTTCCTTTATAAAAATGTACTGAGTTCCAGATTTTCTGACTCTTGCTTATTCTTTGCAGGTAGGCTTGCTCGTCCTTTTTCAGGTTTGCTGGGCCCCAGAAAGAATATACCGGCTGGCGAACTTGCTCCACGTTCGTTTGTGAGAGATTAAATTATGGTCCTCGTCGTTTGTGAGAGATTAAATTATATCTCTGACGAGGACCCACATCTCGCCAAGGTCTCTTCAGATCTCCTGCACCACTCTTGCCTGATGGCAAGAGATGGTCAGGTCAAGTATGACGGCGAGGAGGTTCCGGCGGTTACAGTGGCGGAAGGATCCTCTTCCTCTCCCTACTCCAGAAGTGACATCAAGGACATTCCGTTGGATGGCCTGCTGGGGAAAGGGATGGTGATTAATGCAGGACTTTCTGCTGCCGCTGGACCTAGTGGAGGGTAGCATCCTTTGTGATGACTCCTAAACTTCCTCTCTCACCCCAGGAGTGACTCCATGTTTGTTGGATGGTCTGCTAGGGAAAGAGACGCGCCTGAACGAAGGGTTGCAGGATCTTCTGTTGCCACCGGACCTCAAGAACACCATTGCTCTTAGCTTAATCAGCTAGGGCGCTTTCGACTTTTGCGTCATCGCCATGGCGCAATCGGTTCCAATTATGCACCTGGGATCAGATGCGGTTTCAAGGAGTGAGTACGGCCTCTGAGAGAGAGAGGGACTTCTTTGTACTCCTTAATTGTAACACTCATCTAATTGTATAAGAGAGCGTTTTGTATCACTTTCATATGCTTGAATATCAATAAAAGTGACACTTTTCTTTTTGCCTCTTTCTGTTGTCTTGAATGTTTTGTTTTAGAAGCAAAAGAATGATTTTGGTGGACCCGCCACTTTATAAAAGAAAGTGACAAGTAGAGTGTGTACCCCCAGAGAAGGTGAACTTTTATCAAGGATTTGGGATTAACTTGATTTAAGATCAGCTGGGGATTTTGATGGAAGCATTGTTTATCGGTGTAATGTTAACCAACAATGCCTCCAAAATGAATTTGATACTCGGTTGGGGAGAATATCAAATGAAACTAGACTCGTGGGGAATCTAGTGAGATTTTTACCGCTAGAGGTGTGATATTAACTTAACGGTTTAGAAGTAATCTTGTCAGAAGTGTAATATTAACTTGACAAGGACGTGAGTTAGAGGTGTGATATTAACCTAACTCATCAGCATCTCAGTTTTATTTGGGAAAACTGAGGGTGTCACTGTCATAGGTGTGATGTTTAACTTAACAGTGATAGTAATGCTAGAGGTGTAATGTTGAACTTGGCATTGGTCGTCTCGGCTTAAAGAAGTCGAGGAAAGGTCATAGCCATAGGTGTATTGTTGAACTTAGCAATGACTCGGATGCTAGAAGTGTAGTGTTAACTTGGCATCGTCCGTCTCGGCTTGGACAAGGAAGTCGAGGAAAGGTCATAGCCATAGGTGTATTGTTGAACTTAGCAATGACTCGGATGCTAGAAGTGTAGTGTTAACTTGGCATCGTCCATTTCAGTTTCGATATGGAAGTCTGAAGAAAGGTAACTGTCAGAGGTGTGATATTAACTTGACAGACACTCGATGTACCGCTTAGAGGTATAATGTTAACTTAAACAGTAGTTTGTCAGAGGTGTGATATTAACTTGACAAGAATTTGCTTGCGATAGGAGCAATTTGAGGACCTGTCATTCTATTGATGAGAATTGACAAGTAGAATTTGAAGTGCCAGAGGTATAGTGTTAACTTGGCAAATTTGAGAGTTTGTTACTCTATGCAGAGTTAACAAGCCAGATTTGTACTCGACGAGGAGTATTCATTACCAGAGGTATAGTGTTAACATAGTAATGATTGCATTTTGTGGTCCTACCATTCTATGGATGAGAATTGGTAAGGGATTTTTGGAGGGAAGAGTGGAATCAAGTCCACTTAGGATTTTTAGCAAACCCTCAGCTATCAACGGATTTGAGGTGCCTTTACCAACTACCGTTTGGGTTGGGCTAGCCATGCTATTCCCCTCAGCATGATAAGTTGTCGAGGACTTATGTTGGGCTTAAAAGCCAACATTTTCCTCTATCCTTAGCCGTCGGAGGCGTTGGATGTTTTTGATCAGAGGTGTATTTTTAACTTGATCGGTGGAAGAATGCCATCTAGGATAGTATTTCTTTAGGAATTTGCCATTGGTTGGCATCATGAGTGTATCGCCATTTGAGGTTATGAGGCGATACGATCCATTTGAGTAGACTGACTCTACTACAAACGGTCCTTCCCATTTGGGTTGGAATTTTCCTTTCGTCTTGTGTGTCATGACCATGGGTCTTCGGACGGCTAAGACGAGGTCGCCTTTCCTGAAAGTTCGCGATTTGACTTTCTTGTTGAAGGCTCTGGTGATACGAGCTTGATAAAGCTCGATTTGTTGTTGGGCCTGCAGACGCTTGTCGTCCAAGGCTTCCAATTCTTGGAGTCGCTGTCGATGCTTCTCCTCTGTATTCATCTCCGCTGTCAAGGCGACGCGAAGAGATGGAATTTGGATTTCCAGTGGAAGGACGGCTTCGCATCCGTACACCAAGGAAAATGGCGTGGCTTTAGTTGGGGTTCGCACAGTCGTGCGATAGGCCCATAAGCATTCGCCCAACTTATCGTCCCAGTCTCGTTGACTTTTCGAGACGAATTTCTTGAGAAGCTTGCCAATAGTCTTATTGAAAGCTTCCGCGAGGCCGTTAGCGGGCGGATAGTATGCCGTTGATGACACACTCTGGATTCTGAACTTGGCGCAGAATCTCTGAAAAGCCTGGCTGATGAACTGGGGTCCATTGTCATGGACAATCCGCCGAGGCACACCGAAGCGGTAAATAACGTGATGTTTCACGAACTTGATCACGTTAGATGATTTTACCTCCTTCAAAGGGATAGCTTCGGCCCACTTTGAGAAGTAATCGGTTATCGCTAGGATGAACCGATGTCCCTTTGATGATGGTGGGCTGATAGGACCAACCACGTCCATCCCCCACATTTCGAACGGCCAGGTAGAGGTCGTAGAGTGGAGGTATCCTGGTGCTTGATGGATGAAATCGCCATGTATTTGACAGGCGTGACATCTTTTGGCATAGGCAACAGCATCGGCAACCATCTTGGGCCAGTAGTAACCCAATCTTTGGAGTCGGTTTGCCAGCTTCGGGCCAGGTTGATGAGCTCCACACGTACCATCGTGGGCTTCTTTCAACACTTCGTGGGCTTCTTTTGATGAGAGGCACCGGAGCAGGATCCCGTCATGCGATCTACGATACAATGTTCGCGAAATCGCATTGTAGTAGAATTTGGAGGCTTTCCTTCGGATGGCAGCCGCCTCCCTGGTGTCTTCGGGCAAGATGCCGTACAAGACAAAATCAATGTAGGGGAATCGCCAGTCTTTAAGCTCTGGATCGGTCGACACTTCAAGTGTTTCCTTA
The DNA here is from genome assembly GCA_038442645.1 of Agave tequilana. Taxonomy (NCBI): domain Eukaryota; kingdom Viridiplantae; phylum Streptophyta; class Magnoliopsida; order Asparagales; family Asparagaceae; genus Agave; species Agave tequilana. Next base: position 58,147 of record JAVJIF010026583.1, read on the forward strand.
CCGCGACGATCTCCTGTTGACCTCTGGTAATCTCCGAGGGGACTTTTTGGGCAGTATAGGTCGTGGCTATAGACGAATACCTTCTCCATTGCTCCAACTGAAAGAGCTAAGGAGGCAGCAAGGGATGCAAGTGCATCTGCATGCGCATTTTGCTTGCGCGGTACATGGTCGATGTAGAAGTTTGAAAACCTCTCGGCCATGTGGATTGTCGCGTTGTAGTAGGGTACTAGATCTTCATGCCTGACCTCATACTCTCCGCGAACTTGGCTGACGATGAGTTTGGAGTCACCGTACGCCTCGAGATTTTTAACGCCAATCTCATCGGCGAATTGCATCCCAATCAAAAGAGCGTTGTATTCCGCCACATTGTTGGAGCAGGGCTCGGTTAACGAGATAGCTCGGGGAATCACATAATTTTGTGGGGACGAGTACTACTCCTACCCCCGCAACTGCGTGTCCCTTAGGGCTTGTTCTTGATGCACCATCGAAGAAAAGTTGCCATACTTGTCCTTCGAACAATGTCTGGGTCAGGCAGGCTTCAGCGACCTCGTCTGGGAGATCCTCGTAGAGTTTAGCTGCCCTCGGATCTGGGTGTTCGGCTAAGAAGTCCGCCACCGCTTGTCCTTTAATGGCTTTTTGGGGTAGGAAGTGCATCTCGTATTGAGAGAGCAATATAGCCCATTTTGCCAGTCGGCCGTTCAATGATGAAGGCTTTGTCATGAGTAACCTCAGGGGGTTGACTTTGGATATGACATTTATGGTTTGGCCCACCAGATAGTGTCGCATTTTCTGAATAGCGAACACCAGTGCCAAACATTCCTTCTCGATCGGGTTGTACCGATGTTCGACTCCGATCATCGTTCTACTTAGGTAGTAGATTGCTTGTTCTCGCCCTTGGTCATCATTCTGAGCTAGTAGAGCTCCCAAAGAATGATCCATTGATCGGACGTACACCAGGAAAGGCTTTCCGGATACCGGAGCTGCAAGGACTGGTGGTTGGGTGAGGTAGTGTTTGATCTCCTCAAACGCTTTTTGACAAGCGTCGTCTGAAATGAATGAAACACCCTTTTTCATCAGCTTGGCGAAGGGTTGGCATCTCCCGGAAAGGTTTGATATGAACCTGCGGATGTACGCCAATCGTCCTTGTAATCCCCTGAGCTCCTTGAGGCTTCTGGGGGGTTGCATCTCTTGGATAGCGTGGACTTTCTCTGGATCCAAATGGATTCCTGTGGAAGTTACAACAAACCCTAGGAATTTGCCACTGGCTACCCCCAGGAAGGACTTGGTGGGGTTCATCTTCAATTGATGAGCCCGCATGATGTCGAAGACCACCTTCAGATCAGCTATGTGATCTCCTTTAATGCGACTTTTCACCGCGAGGTCGTCGACATAACATTCCACCGTTTTGCGTATCTGCTGATGGAAAATGGCATTCATGGCCCTTTGGTAGGTTGCCCCCGCATTCTTTAGACCGAAGGGCATGACGGTGTAGCAATATACCCCTAGAGGTGTCCTGAAGGAGGTGTGCTTTTCGTCATCGGGATACATCTTGATTTGATTGTATCCTGAGAATCCGTCCATAAAGGACATTCGCTCGAATCCACAAGTATTGTCAATCATGACATCCGTGATTGGCAATGGGAATTCGTCTTTGGGGCAGGCCTCGTTTAGATCGTGGAAGTCGATGCAGATCCGGATCTTCCCGTTCTTCTTGGCAACGGGTACGATGTTGGCTACCCAATCGGGATGCTGTTCCTCCCTGATAAAGCCAGAGTCAATAAGCTTCCTGACTTCTGATTGGATTGCCTCCATTATTTCGGGACGGAACCGTCGCTGCTGTTGTTTGACAGGTTTTACATCCGGATTGATGTTGAGGCGGTGCATAGCCACTTGAGGATCAAGTCCAGGCATGTCCTCGTAATTCCAGGCGAAGACGTCTATATACTCTTGTACAAGAGATATAAGATCCTTCTTCTCTGGAGGCGACAGGCCGTCACTTATGAAGATGGGCTTGGGGTTGGTCTCATCTCCTAGGTTGATCTGAACAACCTTGTCATCTGTGGGTGGCTCACGCTGTTCAAAGCGGATATCCCAAAGAGCATTCAAATGTTTGATCCAAGGATCTGTATCAGGTTGGATCATTTCTTCAACTTCATCTTCCAGATGGCTTGTGAAACCATGTTTACTGAAAGCCCTTTGAAGATGTTGCCGATACTGACATCTGACTCCCATGATGACGTGTCTGAAGAGCATCGTGACTTGACAGTCTCTCCGAATCAGAGGCTGATGGCACTGGAGTTGATATATAGCCCAACCCCCGGCGCGTCTGAGGATAGTAATCAGGGGTTTTCCCTTTCGGTACAAAGGATCGAAGCAGTGTTCTTCTTCCTTTTCCGAAGTTCAACCCAGGCCTGTTGGTTAGATCATACCCCATGCGCTTCATCATCTTGAGCGCTTTCGGTTCATAATGATCGAACTGAGGGGATTCATCCTCACCTTCCGATTCTTCGTGGGGCATTGGTTCAGACGCGATTCGCCCAAAAAGTATTGGTCTTTGGCCTTTTCGTCTGGCTGGAACCATGAATACAGACTCTTGCGCGTCTCCATTATCCTGGTACGTCCCGAAGGATGATTTTATTGGTACATGCAATGATGTCAAAGCATCCATTGCCGACCAGACATCCTCATCTACGTCGGTACTAGTATCCGACGGTATTGAATCAGACTCACACGCAGGGAAATACGCGAAATCTAAATCTTCATTAATATACCAACCGCCTGCATCGTCGGTGGTATCAACATCGAGCTTATTAGTGCTCTTTACAAGTGGTTCCAACTCCCACAGGCACTCTTCTTTCTCTGGCTCAATGTCAGCTTCATTACCAGAGTCTGGCTCCTCTGGTTGTGGGGTTTCATTAGTCTCCTCCGGATCCTGATATAAGAAGGAGTCCGTGAAATAATTTTCAACCCCTTTAAACGGATGCCTTTCGGCAATCAACGTTCGGACCTGTCCACTCTCGTCAATGTATTTCATGACTTGGTGGAGGGTAGAGGGAACGATGGAATTGCGGTGAATCCATGGTCGTCCCAGCAACAGGTTGTAGGAAGTGTCCGCGTCAATGACGTAACACGTCACTTCCGACTTGAGGCTCCCGATCTGGCATTTGAGCTTGATCTTCCCCATCGGGCGGGAGCTGTTGGCATTGAACCCGTAAATAGTTGTCTGGGTAGGGCTCAGACGATGGGTAGGAATGCCTAGAAACTGCATAACCCGGCGAGGTATGATGCTTAGCGCAGACCCTGGGTCTACCTGGATGCGGTTCACCTCGGATGACCCAATATACCCTGTGAAGTATAGGGGTCGGTCATGCTTCCCTTTAACCTGCATGTCATCTGTTGTGAAGGTGATGCAGGGAGCATTTGGGGAGGTGTGGAGGCAATCCTCTACATCTTCCTCCCTTGGCACGCGGGTCATAAAGACCTCAGCATTTGCCAAAGCTTCTTGTAGAGCCTCTCTGGTTGAATTTGATAGCCTCAGGAGCTCATACAAGGTAATGCGTGCCGGGATGTTGGCTAATTGAGCCAAGACATCAAAACTGTAAGGTGTCGAGGATCCTTCCGTTACACCTTTCGCAAGAACTCGAGAAAATCGAGTTTCTTTCTGTTTCTCCCCAGGCTGTTTAGAGGAGGGCTTTGCTGGCTCTGCAGCTGGTTGTGGAGGAGCTATGGCTGTCTCGCCATACTGTTTCAGGTATGCCTGCCCCGAACGGGTTCCTGCCGTTGGTGGTTGGGTTCCGCGGCCAGGACTATTGTCTCCTCTTCCGAGTCAGTCAGCGAGGGAACCTCAGTATCTGCTTCTCGGGAGGAAGCGCATATCACATGGCAAGATGAAGCCTTCCCTTTGCCTTTGGACTTCCTATTGGTCACAGTCGTCCATTGTTGTTCGTCGACGAGGTCAGGGTGGACCCACATGATTTCCCCTCGAGGTGTAGGGACGGGTACCAAGCCTTTCTCCCGCTGCTGATGAGGGTCTGTGTTGACCACCCTCAGTTCTCCTTTCGGGACAGAGATCACCCCCACGGGTGTCGGGGGTCGTGTCCCAAACTGGAGAATTGACGTCATGTTGGCCGTCATCTTCTTCTGCTCCAGTCGGAGTTTTAATATCTCCGCGTCAATCAGAGCTTGAAGGATGTCCTTAAAGACGTAGCAGCTTTTGGTAGGATGTCCGAGCATCCTGTGGTATAAGCAGTAGGTGGGATTGTCGGTCTTGCCGACTTCCTCCGGGCGCCTAATTTCAGGGAGCTTCAGTCGATTGCTCTTGTTGAGTAGCTGGAAGAGCGAATCGACGTGTTCCTCTTTGAAGGAATACTGCTTGTTGGGGCGTGGCTGGCTTGAAGAGCCACTTGCCCTGCCTGTTTGAGGTTTGGTGGGAGATTTGGTCTCCGTCGCCAAATTATCCTTCCGCTTCGTCTGGAGGGAGGTGTCTGGTGCACGCCTTGTCGACCTCTCTGGCCTGGCTTGCCTTCTTCCACTCTGACGCGGGCGATAATCTCCTCAGCCTGTTCACCTTGCTGGACTAATTGTTTCCAGGTGCGGCTTTCAGCAACTCCTATTTGAGCAAGGAGTGAGGTTTGGAGATTATGGCGACATGTTTCCACCAGGGTGGCCTGGGTCATGCCGCTTGGACATCGGAGCGCCATGTTCCGAAATCTTTCTACGAAAGACTTGACGGACTCTCCCTTTCGCTGTTTTGTAGCTAAAAGGGTAGGCATTGTGACTTCGGAGTCGTCTTCGAAGAAGCGTGTCAAGAACAGCTTCTCTAGATCCCCCCAGTTCTTGATAGAACCCTCTGGGAGCTTCATAAACCACTCAAAAGCCAACCCTTTCAGGGTGCCGATGAACAGTCGTGCCAGGATGGCGTCATTATCTACCACATTCCCGGTCTGGGATTTGAAGTAGTAGATGTGCTGGTTGGGTGACCCCTTCCCGTCGAATGCTTGGAGGGTTGGAGCCTTGAACTTAGGAGGGTATGGAACTAAGTCCCACTCAGCCGGATAGGGCCGGACCACTCCTGCTTCTTGGAGGTCCTTGCGATTGGCAAGGGCTCGAGGCGTCGTTCCAATTGACTCACCCTCTTAGCATGAGTCTTCTCCTGGTCTTGGTCGCTTCTTGCCTGCGACGAGGGCTTGGACACATCCGAGGTAGATCGTCGTGTCTCGTCAGAAGATTCGGAGGGTGGGCTTCCTCCCTTTCTCCCTTTCCCCTTCGGTCGTCTAGGAGGAGATCTCGCTCTTTCTTCAAGCAATTTCTCAAGCATATGCTTAAGGGAGTCAATGGATCTCTGTTGAGAGGCGATTATATCCATCTGGTGCTTCTGCGTCTGTTCTAAACGCCTGGTCGTCTCCTCAGGAGTGTCGGCCATGTAGGCGGAAGCCTCCTTCTCGACGGAAGAGTTTGAAGCCTGCGACTCCACTATAGCGGAGTGAGAACCACCCATTCTAATGCCGCGGGCTAAGGCATTATAGTCAATTGGGGGAATGGCCCCTGTCCGGGTGCGAGTGTGTTGATACACCCCCTCCGGTTCAGAGTCAGATTCCTCTGAGTTGACCATTAGTTGTTTTCCCTTGCTTCTGCTAGTCATGTTTGCAGTAAGCTCCGGGTATTCAACATCTGAGAAGGTTCTCCTCCTGTGGGAGCGTCTTCTTTTGGCTGACGGGGGAATCAGGGTCAGCTGTCGAATTAAAGATGGCTGGTGCACGTCTGACTCGCAATGGCATCCAGAGAGCATCTGGATGAGCTGTTGACAGCAGCATGGAGAAGTGGCCTGATTGGCACTCCTTTTCCTTGTCAAATAATCCCTCAGATCCGTGGGAGAGGGATTAAATAGACTAGCCTCGCGACGTGGAAGACGGGAGGAAGTCATGCGCTGTGCTGTCTGGACACAGGTTTCAGAAACGCGGCTGTCGCGTCGCGGCTGCGTCACGCGCGTCTGGCGTCTCTGTTGATATAAGACGCGACTTTCGCGTTGCTGTCTGCTGCGTTGGAGCAGGGAGACTTGGGAGAGAGTGGGCTGCTGGGCCCCACGCCTATGGGCGCGTGCTTCCTGCGTTTGACGAGACGCAGAAGCTTCGCTTTGGCGTTTGGCAAGTTGGTCTTCAGAAGGCTCAACTTGGGGAGTCTCGCGTTTGGGTCGCCAAACGCGGATCTCTCGCACTAGACGAGGTGCGGGCAAGGCATCGGATCGTACGCTGCGTCCAACCCCAGTCAGAAAACCAACGGTTCCAACTGAGTGTTGACGCGCGCGTCTTCTCTGTCGACGCTCGGCATTCCGATTGCGTCGTGGAGGAAGAGAGAAGCCAACAACTTCCTAGTTTGTAGAACCAGGGGTGTTTGCCACGCGGGTCTCCTGAGAGACGCTGACGCGGGCGTTCTGTGCGACACGGTCGATCGCACCAGTAGATGTGCCGGGGACCACGCGGGCCTTCAGAGAGGCGTTGGCGCGTGTGTTCTGCGCGACGCGGTTGATCGCAGCAGAGGTGTCTGAGGTTACGCGGGCCTTCTGGGAGGCGTCGGCGCGTGAACCAAACTTGGCACAGTGGGCAGCAGGAGCACCCAACAGAGCCTCAGATTGGGCTTCAGGGGGCTGTCCACTTGAGACCCTGCGGCAGACGCGGGTCTTTGGGCTCTTGGAGCCAGAAGAGAGGAACTCTTCATACTTCGCCTGGTCGAACTCGACGACGAGTGATTCGACCATTTTCCCCTTACGGAGAACGTCATCTTGCACCACGGTGCGCTCGTCAGTAACGAAGGTAGTCCCCAGCGGAGTCGCCATCTCTTGTTTGCGCCGGAAAAAGAAAGAGGGAATTGTTGTAAAGATTTCTTTGAATCAGATGAAAAGATTACAACAAGACTTTTCCTTCCAGTTACAAGGGAGGGAGGATGTTGAAGCTTGAATCCCCCTTTGTTTAATGCTGGGTTCTTCGTGTGGCGGTGGAGAGTGAATCTTGTTCTCCGTTGACCAGATGACCGTCCTGGACCGTCGGGGGTCTTCTCTTCGGTCGGTAGAAAGAGTAACTCAGCTCCGTCTACCAAAACTCTCAAAGAGGAGGTAGGCGAAGAGCGGCTAGTACTCAGTAAGCTCGCTGAAGAGTCTCCTCCCTCTGTCTGTTGCTGAAGTTGTGCTTCCCTCTTGATGATCCTCTTGCCTGGATTTGATCGATCTTGATGATGCCTTGACCTTCTTAATTCTCGACTTCTCCAAAGCTTCGATCCCCTCTTCATAGCAAACAAGGCTATTTATAGGGGTCTCAGGGGGTGAAGGTGCCTCCTGAAAACGCTCCCGAATGAGGGGCCACTACCCGCTACATGCGCGGTGACTGGCCCCGCAATCAGGGCAGTTGCAACTGAGACGCGGGCGTTGAGCCAAACGCGCCTTGAAGTTTGAGACGCGGGCGTCGAGCCAAACGCGCCTTAATGCTGAGACACGGGCTTCGGGCCTTCACGTCTGGACGCTGAGGCGCGGGCTTCGGGCCGACGCGTCTGGACGTTGAGACGCGGGCTTCGGGCCGACGCGTCTGGACGTTGAGACGCGGGTGTAGAGCCAACGCGTCTTAATGCTGAGACGCGGGCATCGATTCCTCGCGTCTAGAGCTTGAGACTCTGCTTCCTTAATGGCTTGTCTGTTAGTCATTTTTATACAGCCTACAGGGGCAAAAAGAGTCAGCACACTATCATCCGGAGTCGTAGGTCCAGTGGTCAAGAAGGGCTTCAGTCTTTACCCATTCACTGTGAATTCCGTGTTGTTCTTAGGATCTACAATACTTACAGCATCGTGTGAAAAAACGGTGCGCACGATGAACGGTCCAGACCAACGAGTCTTCAGCTTTCCCGCAAAAATATGAAGCCTTGAGTTGTATAGCAGAACCTTATCTCCTGGTGTAAAGTTTTTCCGGGTTATGATCTGGTCATGAAAAAGTTTAGTCTTGCTTTTGGTGATCCGAGTATTCTCATAGGCTTCATTCCGTATCTCCTCTAATTCTGAAATCTGCAGTCTCCTAAGTTTACCGACCTTGGTCAGATCAAAATTGAGTTGCTTAATGGCCCATAGGGCACGGTGTTCTAATTCGACTGGCAGATGACAGCCTTTTTCGAATATGATTCTGTAAGGAGACATCCCCAGAACTATCTTAAAAGTAGTGCGGTAAGCCCACAATGCATCATTGAGTTTGACCGACCAATCCTTTCGGTTTTGTCCGACAGTCTTTTCCAGAATGAGCTTGATCTGTCGATTGGTGACTTCGACCTGCCCATTTGTCTGGGGATGATACGGAGTAGACAACTTGTGATTTATAGAATATTTTTGCATCAGAGCTTCAAAAACTCTGTTGCAAAAATGCGATCCATTATCACTAATTATCGCTCTAGGGGTGCCAAATCGGAGAAGATATTCTCTTTGAGAAATTTGACAACCACTTTGATGTCATTAGTTTTAGTTGGCACAGCTTCTACCCATTTAGAGACATAGTCTACAGCAACCAAAATTAACTGGTTGCCGAAGAAATTAGGGAATGGCCCCATGAAGTCGATGCCCCAAACATCAAAAATTTCAATTTCCAGGATCGGGTTCAGGGGCATCATGTCTCTTCTTGAAATTTTCCCAATTTTCTGAAAATTTGTGCATGACTTGCAAAAGTGGTATGAGTCTTTGAACAAAGTGGGCTAGTAAAACCCACTTTGTAGAACCTTCTCTGCAGTCTTGTGGGGACCGAAGTGTCCTCCGCATGCAAGGTCATGGCAAAAGCTGAGCACACTCCTCTGTTCCTCCTCTGGTATGCATCGTCTAATTATTTTGTCGGAACAATACTTAAAAGATATGGTTCTTCCCATAAGAAGTACCGTACTTGGGCAAAGAAGTGGTATTGGTCTTGCTTTATCCAGTCAGAGGGTAATTGTATAGTGGCCAGGTAATTAATAATGTCCGCATACCAGGGCTCCTTAAGAATGGCCAGGATGTGCTCGTCGGGAAATCCTCATTGATTGGAGCTTGTATGATCGGTGCGTTCGGAATTCATGAGAGATGATCAGCAACCACATTTTCTATACCTCATTTATCCCGAATTTCCAAGTCAAATTCTTGAAGCAAAAGGATCCACCGAATCAATCGGGCTTTTGCTTCCTTTTTGGTCATGAGGTATTTCAGAGCCGAGTGATCCATGAAAATCACCGTCTTCAAACCTAACAAGTAGGGCCGGAACTTTTCTAACGTAAAGACAACGGCCAAGAATTCCTTCTCAGTCGTTGTATAATTCTGTTGGGTGTCATTCAAGGTCCTACTCGAATAGGAAATCACGTGCTGCCTATTCTCGATGCGCTGTCCTAGAACAGTGCCAATAGCAAAATCAGATGCATCACACATGATTTCAAACGGCTGGGCCCAATTAGGAGTAAAAATGATAGGCGCAGAAATAAGTTCTTGCTTAAGCTTCCCCATGATTTGAAACATTCATCGTTGAAATCAAAGGGCACGTCCTTAGCGAGCAGGTTGGTCAAGGTCCTAGCGATTTTGCTAAAATCCTTAATGAACCGTCGATAGAACCCTGCATGCCCTAGAAAGGATCTAATATCCTTGATGTTTTTGGGTGGTAGAAGCTTAGCAATTACTTCTACTTTAGCCTTGTCCACTTCAATGCCTCTCCTAGAAATCTCATGGCCTAAGACAATCCCCTGTCTCACCATGAAGTGACATTTTTCCCAGTTTAGAGTTAGGTTCTTCTCCTTGCATCTTTGTAGCACTAACTCTAGGTGATGAAGACACTGATCAAATGAATCTCCGTAGGTGGAGAAGTCATCCATAAAGATCTCAAGAAAACGTTCCACCATGTCAGAGAACAGACTAAGCATGCACCGTTGGAATGTTGCGAGAGCATTGCACAATCCAAAAGGCAAGCGCCGATAAGCAAAGGTTCCGAACGGGCAGGTGAACGTGGTCTTTTCTTGGTCTTCTGCAGCAATGGGGATTTGGTTGTATCCCGAGTACCCATCTAGGAAGCAGTAGTACTCATGTCTAGCCAAACGCTCAAGCATTTGGTCGATGAAGGGTAGCGGGAAGTGGTCTTTACGGGTAGCTGCATTCAACTTCCTGTAGTCGATACAAACACGAACCTTGGTAGGCAGTCTTATTTGTACCAACTCTTTATTCTCGTTTTCTACCACCGTAAAGCTAGCCTTCTTTGGGACTGCATGAACAGGGCTAACCCATTGGCTATCAGAAATGGGATAAATGATCCTATTATCTAATAGTTTCAAAATTTCAGCCTTAACTGCCTCTTGCATGGGAGGGTTAAGTCTGTGTTGTGGGTCCCTCAAAGTGGTTGCTTCATCGACTAAATGGATTCTATGTTGCACTATGACTGGACTTATTCCCTTGATGTCCTTCATCGTCCATCCAATGGCTTCCCTATGTCTTTTCAGAATAGACATTAAGCTGTCTTCTTGTTGCTCAGTCTGGTGGGATGCTATGATGACTGGCAAGGTGTCCTTTCCGCCCAGGTAGGCGTACTTGAGGTGTTCAGGCAAGGCTTTTAGCACTAGGGAAGGTGTTGCTTCATTGGAGGCAATCTCTGGGCTTTCAATCCTATGATGAGGTACACTTGGGCTTGACGCCCAATCCACTACTGAATCTATGATCTGGTCTAGATTAAAATCCTCAGCCTCCAGATCAACTCTACCTCAGTTTCTGTCTCCATGCTTTCCTCATGCTCCCTGGTCAGGTTTTCAATAGAATTAACCTCAAACGTCTGATCATTGAAATCCCTAGGTTGTCCTCCTAATTTGAAGACATTGACTTCCTTAGTCATGTCTCCAAAAGTCAATCGCATGGACCTATTCCTATAGTTGATAATGATATTGGCTGTAGTAAGGAATGGGCGCCCTAAGATGACAGGAGTTTGAGACCTTGGATTGGACACAGGTTGGGTCTCAAGCACAATGAAGTCAACGGGGTAGATGAAATCCCCGACCCGGATAAGGACGTCTGTGATTTCCCTCTTCGGGATCTTCACAGATCGGTCAGCTAGCTGAATGGTGACTCGAGTTGGGCTTAGCTCGCCCAACCCAAGTTGCTGGTATACTGAGAGAGGTAGCAAGTTGATACTTGCTCCCAGGTCAAGAGTGCTCTATTGATTTCGGTCTGTCCTACAGGAAATGGTGGACATCCGGGATCCTTGTATTTCACCGGAATGGGACCAGACGAAATCTCACTTATATTGGTTGCAAGAACACTTTCTTGAGAACATTTGTCTTTCTCTTTTTAGTACACATATCCTTAAGAAATTTGGCCTAAGCTGGGACTTGTTGGATAGCGTCAAGTAGAGGCACATTCAATTTGACCTGGTTGAACATCTCTAGCATCTTTTCCATATGCATATTCTTATTGTTGTTCCTAAGCCTATTGGGAAAGGGTGCTACAGGCTTATGAACTTGTTCAGCAGCTTTGTCCTCGTCAGATGTTTGAGGAGCAGTTTGGGAGGAACTAGCAGAGGTGGAGGCTGGAGTAGGATCAGGTTGGACTAGACTTTTCTGTTGGTAGACCTAGTTATCTATCTTCTTTCGAGATCGCAGTGTGTGAACAACATTGCACTAGTTGATCGATGGATCCTGAATTTCATATGCTTGATTGGAGGTTTTTTGGTTAACTAGCGGCTGACTAGGCAAAGTACCGTTTGGTCTTTCACTTAGGGAGCTAGCTAATTGACTCATCTGCATTTCCAATCTCAATATGGCCTGTGAATGATTGTTCAGAGTTTGTTCCTGATTTTGCATGAAAGCAGCTTGGGACTTCATGAAAGCCTCTATGCTCTCCTCCAATTTACTGATTTTCTTTTCCATTGGAGAGCTTTTGGAGGAGTAAGATGGGGCTTGACAGGGAAAAGGTGGTGGCGGAGTAGGATGGTGAAAATTGTTGGAGAAATTAGGCCTGGGAGGATTATTTTGTGCCCAGGAGAAATTAGGGTGATTCCTCCAACCCGGATTGTATGTTTGTGAGTAGGGGTTGTGTGGCGCCGTGAGTAAGCCGCGTTCAGGTGTTCTGGTGGCACTTGTTGGGTATGGAAAACAGGGCACTCTTCAAAGGTATGGTTTGGTGCCTGACAGTATGAACTATCCGGATTGTGAATTGGTGGTGGGTTGATCTGGTTGACATTGGCAGGCTCTTTTGTTTCTAGAGCCTCTATCCTTCTCATTAGGGTAGCAATCTTAGCCTCGGCAGTTATGGATGATTCTAGAGATAGGAAACCTCCTCTTGAAGCTATAGATTGTGAATTCCTTGGTTTTTCCGAGGCTGGCTCCCATTGCAGGGTTTTCTCCGCTAAATCCTCAAATAAATCCCGACCCTGATTCTCATCCTTCTGCAAGAACCCTCCCTGACACATCGTTTCTAACAGGGTCTTTATCTGATAGTCTAGACCATCGTAGAGAATCTGGTACTGACGCTATTTCTCCACGCCATGATGAGGGCACTGAGCTAGGAGATCTTTGAATCGCTCAAAGTATCTCCAAATGGTTTGCTCGGTTCTTGCCTAAGCTGCATGATGTTCTTCCTAATGAGGGCAGTTTTGTGAATTGGGTAGAATTTCTTCAAGAAGGCCTTGACGAAATCATCCCATGTCGTGACTGAATCTGCTGCCAAGCTGTACAACCATTTCTTTGCTAGGTCCTTTAGGGAAAAAGGGATGAAACGTAACCTAACGGCATCGTCTCCTAGCTGGGGTATACGCATCATGAGGCACACTTCTTCAAATTCTCTAACAAAGAAGTATGCGTCCTCCGATTCTAAACCATGAAATTTGGGAAGAGTGTTGATGAATTGGGCCTTTAACTCGAAATTATTGCCATTTGCTTCAGGAAGTTTTATGCAAGATGAAAGTGAGGTTCTAATCGGGTAAAATCTATCCTAAAGTGATGCCATCACCGGTTTTGAGTGCAGGGTAGAGAAGTGTTTCTTGTTAGTCTGGAAGTTGACGTATCTCTCACCCACTCTTGCATGCAGCACACCACAAATAACGCGAAGACAACAAACAATCGAAAAGGAACAAAAAACAAACAAAAGAAAGAAAATAATCACAAAGCCTTAGTTTAAGGTATTTGGACCTAGACGACTCCTAACTGGTCGATTCTCCGGGGAAGGTTATTGCAGGAACTCGATTACAGTCTAATCGGTCAGCAAAGGGCAAAGCTCGGGGGGAGGTATCCGGGCGTGAGCCAAGGGCCTAATTACGCCAAACCATGAAGCTTTCGAGGCTTTGCCTCTCAATCCACTTTCATTTGACACCGATTTTGCAGGAGTATAGTTCTTGCAATTTCCAACCTCGGTTAATCTCTTAGTGAGTCCGAGATGTCCCTAGGGCCAACGTCTATCAGTTTTTAGTTAAGACTTGGGAAAGTGTGAGTGCACTTGGAGATGGTTTTTGGGCTAAGGGAAGGGTGATGAAATTCCCACCTTATCTTGTTTATTTGGGTTTAGCCCTTCATGTGAATTGTGCAAGTGTATAGTTTATTCACAACAAGGTAACACTCAAAGCGGTAAATCACTCCAAAATGTTGATCCTATTCTATATGAATGCACATGTACCATGTCTCCAGCACTCTTCAACAGAAATTGAAATGAATTGAAATAGACACGTGTCCTAAATGCAAACGTCTAATCCAAATTTCAATTAAGTAACAAGTGAATTTCTGTTGAGTTTATTACACATGCATAAGGTGAAGCATCCAAGAAACTAAAAATTTAGAAAGCAATTTTTTTTTAGCATCTTCCGGCAACCCTGCAAATGAGTTTATTAGTACCTCAATCGGAAAAACTCGCTTTTACACGAATTTTTCTGAGGGCAAATGAATCCTCGCGGAATGTCTTTGGCCACCTCATTCGCTTCCCGTGATAGTGAGCTCCTTGGTACTTCTCCTACAAAAAAGAAAATAAAGAAAAATCTTTAGTATTGAACAATAAAGCCGTTCCCTTCCCGGCAAAGCGCCAAAATTTAATCGGCAAAAAGCAAGCACAAGAATAAGTAAAAAGAGTGTGAGTTGATGTTACAGCTTTTGCGAATCTTCTGTAGTAGCGAAGTGGCTATACGGGTCATATCCACAAGGAGGGAGAGCAATAGAAGCTTGATGCGGCTTCGAAGTTCAAGAAGAAAGAAAATTCTTTGTTTCCAAATAAAGAATTGAAAAGTAAAAACAAGTTGTTTCAAGAATTGTTGGAAAATGTTTTGGTGGTTTATAAAAGTGGGTTTTTCTTAATGGTAAAGCTGCATGGCTAACTTTCTACTAAGTGCTCCCACTAATCCCTAACTTCTTTAAGATGTAGCCTCACGATGGATTATAGGCAAGCATAACCCTTATGCATTGGAAACTATTCACGTGAAAATCGAGTGAAAGTTCTTTCTATAACTTCGCTTTACACGGCAAAAACTCGGATATTCCCATATCAAGATCCATTAGAAGGCGAGAATACAGGAAGACACGAGTGCACTAATGGTATCGGCAAAGTTAAAAGGAAAGTCTCTAACTTACAACAACAAGCAAAGTACAAAACCCATAGATCATAAAAAAATCGTTTAAGTATGAAATATAAGAAGGTAAATACTTGTAGGTAAGTTAGAGTTAGAACCCTCGTCTAAAGATGTCATAGTTCTCGTTTGCACAAGGTTTGTTTGACACTATTGACTCATGCTGGTTATCAATCAAGTTGCTAGAGATTAGTGGGTTAGTAGTTAGTTAGCCATACTATGGAAAAGTTAGTTAGCCATAAAAGTAAAAGAAACAACAAAGGAAAAGAAGTGGAGAGGAAGGGAGTTACACTACAAAAAGAAACAACAAAAGGAAGAAGTATAGAGCAATGAGTTTACACTACAACAATGAAGTAAAAGCAAATGAAAGCACAAGTAAATTCAAAAGAAGGAAGAGAAGTAGTACATGTATTAGCTTGTCACCCTTCAAATACAACACTTACACACACACTCTCTCTTTCATTCAAATGGCTAAACTAAAACTAGAAGAAGAACTGCAACAACAACTATAAACTAAAAACAAGACTACACAAACTTGCTCTAACTCTGGATCTCCTCCTTCAGACCCCAGGGGTATTTATAGGCACCAGGGGAAATGGGGCCACGCGGGTGACCTGTGGCCCGAAGCGCAGGCGCGCACGGCCCAAAGGGCCGCGGAAACGCGGCCTGGGCCGCATTACCATGGCCCTGCCAGGGCGGCGCGTGCCTGGCTTCGGTAGCGCGTCGTCCAGTCTGTCTTCTGACACCTGGATCTCTTGGATTCGGGATTTAATGCCCTGGACTGACAAAATCTTCACTCTAAAGTCAATGGCTACTTGGTAGGCCTTTAATCATCCATTAAATGGTGTTTAGCTCTTCTTCTTCATTTGCACACCATGGACCTAGGATCAAGCAAGTAAAGCTTTATTAGCAGAATTTAACATCAAATAACTATGCAGATGTGATAAAATTATGTAGAATTAGAGACTAATCAAACAGCAAAACGGATGCCAGAGGTATAGTGTTAAACATAGCATGGAATGGTCTCATTTTTACTGAGAAAATCGAGGAGATCACTGCCATAGGTTTAATGTTAACTTAACAGCGAAATGGATGCCAGAGGTGTATTGTTAAACATAGCATGGAAAGATCTTGTTTTCACTGAGAAAATCGAGGAAATCACTCTCATAGGTTTAATGTTAACTTAACAGCGAAATGGATGCTAGAGGTTTTTGAACATAGCAGTAACTCGAGTGGATCGGTCGTTTTTTATATTTTGTCTTACCATTCTATGGATGAGAATTGGTAAGTGATTTTGAAGAGGGAATCAAATGGGAACAGGTCCCTTAGGATTTTTAGCAAATCCTCAGCTGTCAACGGGTTGATATGCCTTTACCAACTTCCATTCAGTCGGGCTAGCCATGCTATTCCCCTCAGCATGTTGAGTTGTCGAGGACTTATGTTGGGCTTAAAGGCCACATTTTCCTCTATCCTTAACAGTTAAAGGTGTTTGGTGTTGGAACTTGCTTTTGATGAAGACATTTGTGAATCCTATCATTTGGAGCTCTATCAAAAGCCTATTCAAGAGTTCTTCATGATCAAGACTTCCCAAAGAGAGTTGCTAATGATATGTATTGTAATGGTTAATAGCATGTTAAAAGCCTTGACACACACACACACATATCATAGCTATTAGTCGACTTGTAGCTTTCTGTAGTCGACTTATACTTGGTATATGTCGACATACACATTTCCTAGTCGACTATAGTTTTGTCCTAAAAGATCCCAACTCTCTGTTTGTCTCTGTTAGTCGACTTAACAGGATATCTAGTCGACTAATAGACATTTATAGTCGACATATACTTTCCCCTAGTCGACTAATAGATGGCCTAGTCGACTTATAAGTTAGTTCTGGTCGACTTGGTTCAGTTTTCAGAAACTTGTCTTTTAAGTTTATCATGACCTAGTCGACTTGATCTCTATATAGTCGACTAACCCAGTGAAATTTGCCTACCCTAGTTGACTAACCTAATGTCAAGTCGACTAATGGCAGTTTCTGACTGTTGGACAGTTTCTGTTTTTTCGGTATTTTCTTCAACGTTATCCAACGTTTAAACATTCAAAATGGTCTAATAACTACCCTACCTACCCTAGAGTTCAGCTATAAATAGGGTTGTTATCTTAGGCTAAAATACCAATTCAAGTATATAGTTTTCAGCCCTAAAACTCTGCCAAAATATTCTGGTTTTCTGAAAACTGTTCCACTTTCAGATTCTTCACCAATTCCTACTCTTTTGTGAAGATCTCTGAAAGTTCACCTATACTAGCCCTTGTCCACGATCACATATTGAATCAAGGCTTATAGGAAAGGTTGTAATCACTCAAAGGAAGCATTGTACAAGAGCGTCTTCTTAGTGTAGAAGAGAGGTTGTACAAGGTGGTTTCTTCTCTTGGTTGTAAGAGAAGTTGTACACATTTGGCAAAGGGGATTTGTCAAGTGGTGTGCAAGGTGTTGATTTTTGGGTGTACCAAAGTCAAGATAAAGGAAAATCTCAAGCGGGAGGCTTGGGGACTGGATGTAAGTCACGAGGACCGAACCAGGATAAATCACTTGTGTTTGTGATTGTTATCTTTTCTGTGATTTGTTTTTCCTTATTTGCAAGTACGTTTATTTTGTTTATACTAATATTCTTGTG
>JAVJIF010026584.1:0-61981 GCA_038442645.1 Agave tequilana
TTTCTTTTAATGAGGGACAACTATTAAACTCCATTTTCAACTCACACAAGTGAAGGCTTTTGTAGGCACAAAGAAGCAGTGAAGCAACGTTCAGTCTCTTCTTTCTTCACATTACTGTAGAAAATATAGGACACAAGTTGTCGGTAAAGTGTTGTGTTTTGGTGCAATAGTGACCTTTTTGGCACAGGATGTGAAGACAATAGAGACTGCTAGGCCATTCCCGTAGATTTATCCATTCTCGAATGGTTCAAATTGTACAAGAGTCCAAGACTTTGTTACCTAGAGATAAATGTCAATTCATCCTATTGTATAATGTTCTCTCAGTGTTATACACATCTAGCAATAGATAGGACTATTGCCGAAATTGGAGGATCCTTCTTATAGGAGACGAATGGGAGCAAGATGCTCTCACCTATACTTATATTGTTTTCATGTGAAAAAAGAAACTATGAAAGTAAAATTACTAAATAACTTTAAGGATCACAGTTCAATATACATAGCAATTGTTCTTGAAATATTACTGAATACTGATATATTATCACTTGTACTGTATTGATGGTAAAAATGGAGCAAGTTTGGATAACTTTTTTTATATACAACTTTGTCAGCTAATTAACAATTTATTAAAAAAGATCATTGGAATCATGAGTGAGTCATTATTGAATATTCTTTGACTTAACTTGCTTAAAGCCTCATTTGGAAACAAGAGTTAGCGGAGCTAAGCTTATAATCCCCACTAACTCTTCTAAACAACTGAAACTTGGATGAGGTTAATGGAAATATCTGACGTTTCTATAAAATAATGGTGTGATTATTGGTTTTGGTTCCGCTTTGTTTAGGGGGGAGAGGAGGTATATGAAAGCCTCCTTCAAGCTTGTAACGGTTCCAGTCTTAAGTTTCCTTAATTATCAGCATCATCACTGCTTATCCTTAATTATATGAAATTTTTTAAAATTTCTGCAGTATCTCTTCTAAACCTGAGGTCCATCACAGTACATAATTCAGTTTCAGCTAACATCAGCCTACTATATATTCACAACGTCCCACACATTATATATGACATTTCGGCTTGACTTCACCTACTTATAATCTTTTTGAAACTAACTTCACCAAATCCACTCATAACCATTCATAATTTAACATTCATACTTCATAAATATTCACAACCACCATTTCAGGAATAGGATACTATATCAAATGCTTCAAACCATAGCATAATACATTATAATATTTTATAAAAGTTTATAGCATATGATGTCTTTTGAGGTTCATACATAGAGTTCTCAAAAACATACAGATAAGGAGAACATGCCAAAATGTAATGTCAGTCTCTAATTATCGCCTATCTCGTAGTTTAGCTCTAGGCGATCCTTTTACTTTTATCCACACCTGAAGGGGTTTTAACATAACGGTCAGCTTGACAACTCAATGAGTAAAACAAACAATACAATGATAGGTTTATACAATGCTCAATTATATGCATGCTATATGCTAGCCAACTATAGGATAAAAAAAACAATAGCAATGTATTACATCAAACACATTTTGACTTCAATAATGACACTCCCATTCATCACATCCGGTTCAAAATAGTCCCTTCCCCAATATATATTAAACAACAATTTCACTCCCCTTCGATTACCCCGGCTCGACTCGGTGAAATTGTTGTTTAATATATATAATATATAATATATATATAATATATATATATATAATATATATATTATATATATATAATATATAGTGAAAAATGTACCTCAACCGATAGCTGAGAGAGACTCTCTCAGTTGTCACTTTAAAATGGTCGCAAACTTACTACAATATGGTCTCAGTCCACTGTTAGATATCGTAGTCCTAAAAAATCAAATATTTTCAGTGTAATTAGGACTGCGACCATGGTAGCAGTCCTCAGAAAAGACTGCGATCATGATTGCAGTCCTCATAAAAATATTGCGACTTAATCACAATCATCATATAAAAATGCTATCATAGTACAAGCAGCCAAAATTGTGATTAAAATTAAGCCACGAAGCGCCAGCTCTCTCAGCTGTCGGCTGAGGTACAGATCCCCATACACACACGCGCGCGCATATATATTACACAACAATTTCACTCCCCTTCGACCTGAAAGCACACCTAGAGGGGGGGTGAATAGGTGTACGTGCTAATCTAGTGAACTAAATGCGCTAAATGCGGAAGCTTAAAACAATTTTACAATCACACTTAATACAATCAACAAGTGTAGCTGAATTCCTCGTGAAGGGCTCTGGACTAACTCCTCTTGATTCCCCTAGATATGGGTTGAGGTGCTATGTGAAGCTCTTGTTGATTAAGTATAAGTGAGGCACACACACAAGCATATAATGGATATGGCAATATGAAGCAATGCTCAACACAAGCAAGTATGATATGATGATATGAATGATGCTTTGCACAATTAAATGAGAGAGAGAGTTAGAGAGACAATGGATCAAACGCAAACACAAAGATATGTTTCGAGGTTCGAGCCCCTAGCTCTACATCCCCGCCTACACCACCGTGTAGGATTTCCAATCCACTATCTCCACCGAGGGAACCTCTACCGAAGAGGATTTGTTACAACTCTAGGAGTACAGAACTTCTCTCTCAAACAACCACCTCACACCGAGGGTAGGCCCGTAGCCAATACAACAACCAACACCTCTACCGAAGAGGGTTTACAAACCAAACTCCACCTCTCACTAGAGGGAGCAAACCAACCAACTCAACCTCTACCAAAGAGGGAGCAAACCAATCACCCGATCAACCTCTACCAAAGAGGGATACAACAAATACAAGGGTGTTTACAACTGGAGGCTCAACAATCTCAAACAATCTCTTCTTTCCTTTTCCCACAAACAAAAATCCTAATAGAATAGGATAGAAGATAAGCTCAAGTGTGAAAAACTAGGTGTTTGGAAAACAGAAACTCAAAGAAAAATACTTGGGAAAAACTCTTGTAAATGATAGAATGAAGAACAAAGCAAATCTCCCAAATTTCTATTTTCTTTGATTTTTTCAAAAACCTAAAACAAATAAGATTGGAAGATTAAAGCTCAAAAAACTCTTTTGAAAAACTTGTTTTAAACTCTGAGGAAACAGTAATTTTTCTCTTGAAAAAATCTTAGCCAAAATCCCAAAGAATTGGGGTTTATATAGGCCCATCAGAAAACTAGCCGTTAGGCTGACGTGGCAGCCTGACAGGCTACCGGTCGACCGGAACGACGGTCGACCGCCAACGGTCTAAAATCCGACCGTTGGAGCCTCCGGTCGACCGTCCCGGTCGACCCAAACAAACAGAGAGCACTGCTCTCAGACCCGGTCGACCCTGACGGTCGACCCTGACGGTCGACCGTCCCAGTGTCTGCCAAACGTGCACAGTTTTGTGCACGTCGGTCGACCGACCCGGTCGACCGACTTCATCCCAAGTCGACTAGGTCAGTTGACTAGTCGACTGGTTGAAGCCTGGAACAGAAAACTGGGTCAGAAAAACAGTTTAAAAATATTTTGAAAAATCTTTTAACACTTCTAAAATCACCAAAAATAGTTTTATCATTTTGTATTGATATATAAAACATGTGGTAAAAAGTTTAGCTCAAATATCAATCAATATGAACTATTTTTGTGTCTTATCATTTTTACCAAAAATCAAAACTTGTATTTTTATCAACTTGATTTTTCAATAGGAAATCTGATTTTCTAAAAATTCATGAATAGACATATCAAAATAAGTTTGTTTAAGATATGAAACATGTATGTATATTGAACACATCTAATATACATAAAAATTATTTAAACTGTTTTGATCAAACTATTCATGAAACCAAATCCAAAACATAAAACGTGTGTGTTTGTGCACTGAGCATATCAACTATACTAAGCTTTACAAATGGATCTAAAACACACTAAACTAAACTAGGATACCTAAGTTTCTTGATGATCTTCCATCTTCAAGTCGACTCGATCCACAAACACCGTGATCATGAGCTAGGCAAGGTATGTCTTGATGCTTTGGCCCTGGATTCACCATGAAAAGCTTCTAAACTCCTTTGTTGAAGCTAATCACCAACTAATATCTTATTAAATGATCTGAGACTAGAAACACAAGATTATTAGTAAACATAACTTACATGAGTTAATCATCATCAAAACTAGGGTGGAAGGCCTTTGGGCCAACAATCTCCCCCTTTTGATGATGACAAAACTCATGGAGTTATATATGCATGGATTAAAGTTAAGCTTCAAAGAAGCTCCCCTTAACTCATGCATAAGCAAATAAATATAATAATATGCAATGAAGGCTCTTAAACATGAATGCATAAATATGCATAAATATACATAAACAATAAAGGTTCTAGATACCAATGAAATGTTCAAAAACAAAACATGCTCTAGATACCAATTAACAATAAACTATATTAAACTTAATATATGCAAAACATAAATATGCATATATCAAACTCAAAATCTTTCTCCCCCTTTTTGTCAATCATCACAAAAGGGGTAAAAAATCAAAACAATAAATAAAATGAGGGGTAAAAATCTTTCTCCCCCTTTGTCAATCAAAATAATAAAAACAATGTTCTCCCCCTTTTGTCTAAAACAAAAACAAAGTCAATAAGGGGTACAATCAATTAATATACCAAAGAATAAGATATGATAAATTAGCATCTTGATATCAATGAAAATAAACAAAGATCAATAAATGTTATATGTTATATACATTCATGAAGAGGAAGACGCTAAGTTAGCTTCCTACACATATACATTATATGAAAGAGGGATGTTAAGCCCTAATACACATAACACACATTATGTAATGCATAAGAGGAGATGTGAAGCTCCCCCTACACACGTGTACCACATAAAGAAGAGATGTTAAGCTCCTCAATACAAGATACACTCAACATGAATTTATATGTAGAAGAGATGTTAAGCTCTCCTTGCATATAGTCAATATAAATCAAAACTTTTGTATTTTTCTTTAAAACAAAATTTTTAGATACCAATCTAAAACACAAGACATCTTGATATCAAAGATAGTATTTTTCTTTTTAAGTCATATAAACAATTGAAATGACTATTTTCTATCATAAGTAAGGGAGTGGAAATACAAGTACCAATTGAAATATGAAAAACGAATTTTCTCCCCCTTTATGAAATACCAAAAAAAACTATGCGAGGCTTGAAATAAGATACCAATTGAAAACTAAATCAATTGAAATAAAGATAAAACTCAAGCTCTAGCATAAACAACATTTGTGCTCAAGATATAGAAATATAATAGCACAAATAAAACAAGTATATGTGTATGAATAGAATGGGTACCAATCACCAATAGATGATACCAATTGAAAATATACATACACAATAAACAATTATGAGTATACAAAAGGATCAAAATGATACCAATTGAAAGAGTTCAATGATACCAATTGACATAACAATAAAAGCATGGTATAACTCATATCACAACGAAGAAAACGATCTAGTTAAAAATGAAAATTTTGTTAACTAGTACGAAATCCTTCAAGAAAGAAATAAACCAAAATAAATTTTCATAAACATGAAATTCACATGATAATCAACAATCTATTCAATTAGGCATAAATATGACTCATGAAAACAAAACATGAGTAAGCAATAAATGTGAGTGTATAAATAAAATGTGTAGATCATAATCATGAAAATATTCAACTAAGCTCAATTATTCCTTAAACAATGAAAATCATCAAAATTATTTAATCTTCAAGGTATATGTATGTCTTATACAAACTAAAGTATACATACATATCCAAACACAACGAGTCCACAAAATTTATGCATTAAGGCACGTGGCTCAAAAGGATAAACATGTATATCTAATAGTTTGGACAAGATAGACATATACATGAAGTTAAACAAATAAACACATGAAAGCATGAAAAACTAAATTTTCATTAAACAAACTTTCATTTCAAGGTATATGTATGAATTGTCAACACAAGATATACATACATATCCCTAAACACAATTTTAGTCCATAAATAAAGATTTGCATGAAAAGCAAATGACTCAAGGGGTATACATGTATATCTTAAAGTTTGGCAATACAAACATATACATGAAGTGAAAACTCATAAAACAAATCCAAAATAGGAATACAAGTTTAAAATGTATGAATCATCAAAACTAGACTATACTAGCACATCTAATGGGTTCAAATAAGCAATCAAGCCCAAACATATATAGATTTATTTGTGGCCCACTATATGCACAAGTATAAATCCTAGTCTTAATGAAAACTACATCTAAACATATATTCAAAACATGAAGCATCAAAAACAAATATAAGAATCATCATGATAAAACTAAAACATAATTACTATGTAAATTCACATGTATTAGATTCATGATGTACATTATAGCTTAAACAAAAGTGAGAACACTAAGTATGGGTTCATATAGGCATGTGTGTCTCAAATACTATACATGTATGTCAAGGATCTAATAAACATGGTATTTACATACTAATCCATAGACAATGAAACATGCTATAAAACATCAAAACATGTTAATAATGATAAGAATGAAAAGCATGTAATAAATGGGAGTTTAGGAATTATTACCAAAACCTAAAAGGTATCTTTCCTTGTCTCCAAACATGGTGGTCCTCTCCACCAAATCTTCCCTTGAAAGTGATGCATCCAATTGATTTCCTTTAAGTACGGAACGCATCCACTCCAAGGTGTCATCACTCTCACGTCATGTGAGAGCCCACACCTACATCAAAAACACGAGGGGTGGTCTTTGGTACTCATATCTTCTTGGGTCCATGGGGGTTAGTACCTTCTCTAACCCAAACAATTTCTTTGCTAAATTTGAAACATGTACTCTATCATAACAAAATTTAGCAAGGTGGCCCTTACGTCCACAATGTGTACAAGTGTACACATGAGCATACATATGTGATGGGTGTGTCCGTGAGAAGCATGTGTATGTCATGGAGGGTGTGCATGAAAGATGGAACTTGTTTCTTTCGAGACAAAGATTCCAAACGTGTATGCCCAACAACACATTGGCTCAAAGTGGAGCCCAAACAATCAACACTCTTCTTTAAAACATTTATATCATTTTTAATCAAAGAAGAAGTGTGGCATGCATTAGGTAGACTAGATGAAGAAGCTACACTAGTATGACAAACATGTGCATCCATCTTATTTTGCAAAACAATGTTTTTCTTTAAACATACATCTAAATCATTTGAAATAGAATTATTTTATTTATCAAAGCAACATTCTCTTTTAAAACAAAATCAACTTTCGAAGACAAATTTTCATTTTTCTTCAAAAGAGTTTCACAATCATTTTTAGATTTTAAAAACTCATTTTCTTTAAGTACAAGTTCTAATTGAGATCTCAATGAATCCCTTTCATTATAGACCTCAACCTTCTCTTGCAAAATATTGTTAAGTCTAGAATGCAAATTCTTATTTTCTTTTTCAATTCCTAGACTTTTCTTTTTCAACAAATATATTTTTCTATTAATTTTTCACACATAATAGAAAGTTCTTCATTCAAAGCATGGGGATCAATATGATCATCACATGAAAAACTAGCATCAAAACAATCTAGTTGAGATTCCGAATGTACCTCAAGGGAGTCATTCCCTTGGACCATTAAGCATTGAGAATCGGATTCTCCACTAGTTTCCTCTTCTTGTTGAATTTGCAATTGAAGCTCGGAGGTGGTGGTGGTTGTCAACTTGTTTCATACTACAAAAGCGGAATCAAAGTTAGAAACACACAAAAGATAATCTTTAGGTAATGTGCTTCTAATGGCCTCTAGGGCTTGTGCATTGGCCCCTACATGCTTGCGGTCACCAAGATAACATCTCTTGGTAGCGGCAAGGAAAACATGCAAACCTAGGGTCTTTAGGTACATGGACATCCTATACTTCCAAACAACAATGTTGGAAGGATCAAAGCTAGGTGGGTCATGAAGTCCATGGTAAACTATATGTGTGCAAGTAAACAATGCAAACAATAGATTAGCAATCAAATGGATCTCACTCCTAGGATGTTAAGCCTAATATCAGGAGCACTAACTCTGATACCAATTGAAAGCACACCTAGAGGGGGGGTGAATAGGTGTACGTGCTAATCTAGTGAACTAAATGCGCTAAATGCGGAAGCTTAAAACAATTTTGCAATCACACTTAATACAATCAACAAGTGTAGCCGAATTCCCCGTGAAGGGCTCTGTACTAACTCCTCTTGATTCCCCTAGATATGGGTGAGGTGCTATGTGAAGCTCTTGTTGATTAAGTATAAGTGAGGCACACACACAAGCATATAATGGATATGGCAATATGAAGCAATGCTCAACACAAGCAAGTATAATATGATGATATGAATGATGCTTTGCACAATTAAATGAGAGAGAGAGAGTTAGAGAGATAATGGATCAAACACAAACGCAAAGATATGTTTCGAGGTTCGAGCCCCTAGCTCTACATCCCCGCCTACACCACCGTGTAGGATTTCCAATCCACTATCTCCCACCGAGAGAACCTCTACCGAAGAGGATTTGTTACAACTCTAGGAGTACCGAACTCCTCTCTCAAACAACCACCTCACAACCGAGGGTAGGTCCGTAGCCAATACAACAACCAACACCTCTACCGAAGAGGGTTTACAAACCAAACTCCCCTCTCACTAGAGGGAGCAAACCAACCAACTCAACCTCTACCAAAGAGGGAGCAAACTAATCACCCGATCAACCTCTACCAAAGAGGGATACAACAAATACAAGGGTGTTTACAACTTGGAGGCTCAAAACCTCAAATAATCTCTTCTTTTCTTTTTCCCACAAACAAAAGATCCTAATAGAATAGGATAGAAGATAAGCTCAAGTGTGGAAAACTAGGTGTTTGGAAAACAGAAACTCAAAGAAAAAATACTTGGGAAAAACTCTTGTAAATGATAGAATTGAAGAACAAAGCAAATCTCCCAAATTTCTATTTTCTTTGATTTTTTCAAAAACCTAAAACAAATAAGATTGGAAGATTAAAGCTCAAAAACTCTTTTGAAAAACTTGTTTTAAACTCTGAGGAAACAGTAATTTTTCTCTTGTAAAAATCTTAGCCAAAATCTCAAAGAATTGGGGTTTATATAGGCCCATCAGAAACTAGCCGTTAGGCTGACGTGGCAGCCTGACAGGCTACCGGTCGACCGGAACGGTCGACCGCCAACGGTCTAAAATCTGACTGTTGGAGCCTCCGGTCGACCGTCCGGTCGACCCAAACAAACAGAGAGCACTGCTCTCAGACCCGGTCGACCCTGACGGTGTCTGCCAAACGTGCACAGTTTTGTGCACGTCGGTCGACCGACACGGTCGATCGACTTCATCCCAAGTCGACTAGGTCAGTTGACTAGTCGACTGGTTGAAGCCTGGAACAGAAAACTGGGTCAGAAAAACAGTTTAAAAATATTTTGAAAATCTTTTAACACTTCTAAAAATCACTAAAAAAGTTTTATCATTTTGTATTGATATATAAACATGTGGTAAAAAGTTTAGCTCAAATATCAATCAATATGAACTATTTTTGTGTCTTATCATTTTTACCAAAAACCAAAACTTGTATTTTTATCAAACTTGATTTTTCAATAGGAAATCTGATTTTCCTAAAAACTCATGAATAGACATATCAAAATAATTTGTTTAAGATATGAAGCATGTATGTATATTGAACACATCTAATATACATAAAAATTATTTAAACTTGTTTTGATCAAACTATTCATGAAAACCAAATCCAAACATAAAACGTGTGTGTTTGTGCACTTGAGCATATCAACTATACTAAGCTTTACAAATGGATCTAAAACATACTAACTAACTAGGATACCTAAGTCTTCTTGATGATCTTCCATCTTCAAGTCGACTCGATCCACAAACACCGTGATCCATGAGCTAGGCAAGGTATGATCTTGATGCTTTGGCCCTGGATTCACCATGAAAAACTTCTAAACTCCTTTGTTGAAGCTAATCACCAACTAATATCTTGTTAAATGATCTGAGACTAGAAACACAAGATTATTAGTAAACATAACTACATGAGTTAATCATCATCAAAACTAGGGTGGAAGGCCTTGGGCCAACACGATCACCTCCGGTTCAATCCGATTCCTTCCTTCACTACAACCATATACATTGGTTTGTAGAATTATTAATCATATACATGGATGTGTATAGTCAGAATTAGCTATACATCAAATCACATACACATTCACTATGTAAATAGGGCAAACTTATGTAGTTTTAACCACTACATGCATCCATGTGAATATCTATCACTTACAAGAATAGGCATACATAGTCTTAGTTATTTATATACATTCACGTGAACATCATTCATTTGTAAGGGTATATTTATATGGGTATCGTTATATCACATATACATACCAATAATTAGTTATCATATACCCCACAAGGTGGTTAATTTTAGTTAAATGACCGTGCCTATAAGAACTTAATTATTGCATACACTCATAAAATTATCCAACAACATAACTAATCTAGCATCCACATACATACATAATGGTTCCTAATCATGCACATACTAGCAATTCCATCTTTACATTAATTTAAACAACCAACAAGTTTCATTTTAAGTGTTGTATGTTCTACTCACTCTTGAAGAGATCACTCTCACCTAACATGCTCGCTTGCTAACTATATAAGAATCTACATGATTATGGCAGTGGCCTATGTATGAAGAAAAGAAGGATTAGCATAGGCATAAGAATTTGTTACCTTAACTAACCGAAAATACCCTCATTTCTTGTAAACTTTGGTCTACACTTGCCTCAAGAAACTAACTCTTATGGTGTGATGTTAGATCACCATTCTTCATGGTCTAATTGAGTGTTTAGAGAGAATAATATAGTCTTAGGAAACAAATAACAAAAGGGAAAGGAGGGTGAGTGAGTAAGTGAGAGAGTGAGAGTGTGAGAGAAAGGAGGGGATGGTTGGGGGCTAGGGGGTAGTCACCGGCGGCAATGGGGTGGGCTGGCCGATGGGAGAGAGAGGGAGGTGGAGAGGGAAGTGGGAGAGATGAAAAGTGAGGAGAGATAAGTGAATGAAAGAAATGAAACTTTTCTCTCATTTTCCCCTGTAAATATTTCCCACCAAAATATTCTCTTATTGCCAAGTGTTCATCAATATTAGTGCTTCATATCTCCATCATACACTTATAGGCATGGTCTTCTCCACTCTCTTACAAACCATGCCACCACCCAAGCATGGTTGGGTACTATCCTAGGGCAAAAGTCAAAGTTATTATGAATATACCCTTTAAAGTACACACACACACACACACACACACACACACACACACATAAAGTTATGGTCGTATATACATACATGTATTTGTAAGACTACTAACTAGTATATACTTTATCCTCATGAGTTATTTTTTACCAACTCTCATTCTCTTAATGTAATTGAGTTTTAGTTAGAATTATCCACCTATTAACATAATATGCTACTAACACCAATTTTTTCATATTGCGGTAATGAACAGATTGAATTACATTGTCGGAATTTATATAATCTATATACATAAAGTCATATATGATAATAATCCATAACTAAATAAAACGAGTATTACAGTTCTACTCCCTTAAAAAAGTTTCGTCCTCGAACTCAACGTACCTTGGAATAGATGTGGAAAGTTTTTTCGCATCTCATCTTCTAGCTCCCATGTTGCTTCTTCTACTTGTTGACTTCTCCATAGAACCTTAACGAAGTGCAACCCAAATTAGTTAAACTTAATTATTGATTCATTTTCAAGAATACCAATTTAATTCTAGGATTTCTAATAAGTATAGATGTCAATCAGTTCATCTTTTAAACTAAACTTAGGTTGATCGAGAGATTAGCAAACTATAAGTTTAATTAGTTATTCATGTTTTTATTTTTATTTTCAATTTTTATTTTGAATGAGAGAAGTTGCATCAAAATTAAAAGAAGAAAAACAAATAAGCTAAAGTAAAAAACTAATTGAATTGCAAAGTAAGAAGAGAAAAAAATAAAGAACCTTATTTTATTAGATGTCACCTGCTAATTACAAAGCTCTTCTGCTTCTTCAGAATCTTCTTCTCCAAATAAAAAAATGAAAAATACAAGAAAGAAAGAAAAGAGGATTTAAAGGAAATCATAACTTGAGCTTCTGAGATTTGCCCTTCTGTTGCTCTGCAAAGGTATTTATAGGAGATTTAAGACGTAGAGTCCCAGTACAACTCTCTCACGGAAATGCGTTGCCAGCTCTATCCAAACGGCCGCGGAAACGCGGCTATAGCCGCGTTTCCACGGCAAAAGCATGGCTAATGGCCACGCGCTTTCTCGCGTTGCCTGCTCTGGTCCGTCCATCTGGGTGCCTCCTCCTGGAGTTTGCATTCTGACCCTCGATCTTGAGAATTCGGGATAACTTGGGAAGTAAGTTTTCAAAAATCCGTATTTGAAAGGATTTGGTCCCTTTATCTTTATCTTCAAGCCTTTCTCTCCTTTATCTTTATCTTGTAGTGCAAGCAACTGGTTTAAGTAGAAATCCACCTCTGTTTTTAATTAAGATAAGGATCCATCTTATTTTATACTTCTCCTCCTCCCCTTGATTTGAATAGCAATTAGGAGTCCCACTTTATCCTCCCTCCTCCTCTCCTAGATTTTAAATTATAATTTAAAATCCAAGTTTAGATTAGGTTAGATAAGATAGAATCTTCTAAATTACTAAAATAAATCATGCTTGTGGGCTTGTGGGCTTTTTGTGCTTCAATTGGGCTTCATTTATTTATTCTTTAATTACTCAAGGCCTGCACAACACTAAACAATAAAACGTTACGTAGCAGTGCTTTATAAAAGGATAAGTAAGAAAATATGATGATAAATATACACTTTTGACTACCTATCACACCCCCACATTTATCTTTTGCTCTTCCTCGAGTAAAAAGAAAAAGAAAAAAGGAAAAGAAAATAAAAACTAACCTTTCCTAACTCACTTTCGTAGGAATTACGGTTGCACTTAGCACGTGCAACAAGCCATTAAACCTCTAGGTTACCCCTAGAGGACGAGTGTTGTCTCGTGAAGGTTTTCAGTGGATTACACCGACAAAATCCATAAAAGAAGAAGAGAATGTTAGTGATTAATTTTTTTTATTTTGAAAAAGAGAGAAATATTTAAAATATATTTGAAGAAACTAAGCAATGTATAAGTTTTGGGATTATCATTATTATTCATTCTTGAACTTAGTCTCTATATAATAATTCGTTATCAATTTTAGGTAAGGATTAAAATTGAATTTTTATATAGTCTCTTTTGTTACCCTAAGTCATATGCATCCTTGTGAACTTGAATCTTTACTAGGGTTCTTTAACTTGGACTCCCATGTCTCTTTATTATATATATATATATATATATATATATATATATATATATATATATATATATATATATATATATATATATATATATAATATATGTATAACTCATCTAATTTTCTTTTGTATAAGTATCAAGGTTTCTTAAGGCCCTTATACCTAACTAATTGACTATTAAATGTGTTAGTATATATATAGATAATATTTCTTAGTTTTCTTAGACTTTCTAATTCACCCATGTAGCGGCCTAAGGTCGATAGCTCCCAAACAGGTAGGTTTTAGGGTACCGGGTGAGAAAACACCCCACGGACTTAAGAACTCGAGTGAACTAGGCCACAAAACTAAGGACTTTATTTATAAAATCACCTTTAGGCGTGAATACTTATGCTTCTTGAGGCACATGTATCCAGCTTAATTAGTGAAATTATTTTTATTTATATTATTATATATTATTTTTTTATGCCACATGAGTCTTTGTCTTAGAATCCTAGATGTGTAAGTGTATTAGGTATGCACATTTCATTAAGGTAAAAATTAAGACTAATTACTTATTCAATTTTTTCTCTTATACCTAAAAATCCAACAATTTATTTTATTTTGACCAAGTTTTTAGAAATCCTAACCATGATTTTCCTAATTCTTAAGATTAACTTGGATTTCTTTCAAAAGATAAGTCAAAATATTGTTTCCTTTTTCAAATATATATATATATATATATTATTTTTGTTAAGTTAATATTAACCTAAAGTTAGTAAGTTAATCATTATATTAGTCTGGTTAGTAAATATTTTTTTAAAGAAATAAATTTTTTTTCGGTTAAGTTAATAACCTAAGGTTAGTGAGTTATGTTAATAGCAACTTATAGTTAGTCAATAATCTATGTTAAAATAAATATTTTTTTATTTTATTTTTTTATTTTATTTATTTATTTATTTATTTATTTATTTAAAAATTTAAGTGTTAGTACCCTCCCCCACACTTATCTCATGCATTGTCCCCAATGTATGAATGAAATGCATGAATGCATGAAGTAAAGTGTAAAAAGAGATAAATAATAATAATATATAAATATATGTACAACACATGCATCTCCCTCACCTAGATCTTTTTAGGATTCATCCCTCTAGCTCGTTTCCTATCATTCCAATGGGTTCTCTTTATAGGGCACGATAAGGAGGCTAATGTTTTCATTTTAACTTTCTTTCTCCCCAGTCTCATCTTCCTTAAGCTCTTATTTCTCATATGTCCACATCTATTATTTAAAAATTGATTACCATCACACCTTCCAGTTGGAACTTTCTCACTATGAATACCTAAGAATTCTAACTTAGTTTCATACATCTCCTCAAAACTTAGATCAACACTTTCCCCTGGAAGTATATAATTAACTAAAATATCCCTAATCGGTTCATCCAAGCACATGAGTTCTTTTTCAAAGAGATTTTCAAAGGTTAAATCAATCGGAGGTTCTTGAATTATATTCTCATGCGATATATTTTTGATTGGCTCATCGACAGTGAAGACACTCAAATCAAATTTTCTTTTTTAAAGGGAATTTTAAAATTAGAATCTCCAACATGTGTCTTCTCTGTTGGCCCAAAGGCCCATCACTCTAGTTTTGATGATGATCAACTCATATAGTTATGTTTATTAATGATCTTGTGTTTAACTAGTGACAGATTTATGATCAAGATCTTGGTGCTTAGCTTCAACAAAGGATCTAAAGTCAAGATTTGGAGCTAGCACGGTGTTTGGACCAAGTCAAGAAGGGCTTCAAGTGAAGACTTCAAGAAGATGAAGACTTGTGTCTAGGTTTGTTTTTAGAAGATTTTATTTTTAGATAAAATGTAAAGGATAGAGTAGTTGGTGGATTGCTCAAGTATCATACACACACACTCTTGTTTTAGATGTCTTTTCATAAAAGAATTTTCAGTTTAGAAAAGACTTTTCATTTTGACAAAATACATGTTTGGATTTTGGTTTTCAAGTTTATATATTTTTATCCAAAATCATGTTTAGTGCTTAATGTCAAAAACATAGATATTTTACCATGTTTATGTAGTGGATCATATCCATACACTCTATGATTCAAATGAGTTTAAATATCTTGTTTTTGTATTTGGAGAAGTTTTGGAAAAATAAGTTTTGGAAAAATACAGTTTTCATTTTGAACCAATATTTCCAACTTACAAAAATAGTCCAAATTATTTGTAACATGCCTTGATTTTGTGCAAGCATGTTTGATTATCATAGTATAACATCAAACTATTTTTGTAGATTTTTAGTATTTTATGGGATTTTAATTGAGCCAAAAAGACCAAGTTTTCAATCCTTTAGTTTTCTATTTCAGGCTTCAGCCAGTCGACTAGTCGACCAACCAAGTCGACTAGGGCTGAAGTCGGTCGACCGCTCAGTCGACCGACGTGCACAGACGTGCACGCCTTGACCTGGCAGATGGCCGGTCGACCGACCCGGTCGACCGTCCAGAGAGCTTTGCTCTCTGGAAAGGCCCCGGTCGACCGGGCGGTTGACCGGACAGAGAGACTTGCTCTCTGTATCTGACCTCGGTCGACCGGTCGGTCGACCGATGGCACAATGGTCTGAAATATGACCGTTGGCCGGTCGACCGGGCGGTCGACCGACAGGTCTGACAGAACCCCAACGGCTAGTTTTTCAGACTCTATAAATTTGGGGTTTTGGGCATTGTTTTGAACAAGATTTTTGGAGAGTTTTTGTGCCAGTTTTTCATACTCTTTTAAGAGGTTTTTTTCTCCACAAAATTTAGAGCCAATACTTCCAATTAAAAGGAGAGTTTATCAAGAGTGTTTAAAAGTGATTTCTTGAGTTTTTCCTCCACCATTCTCATCCTTGTTTTTCTCACACCACACTTGAGCTATCCATTGCTATTCATCTTATCGGAGTGTTGTAGTGAGAGTTTTTATTGGTGATCAAAGTGTTTAGATCACCAAGAGATCTTTTCTTGTTTCTTGAGGAGGCGGACGAGTGCGTTCGCGATTGTTTAGAGTTCGTGTGTGAACTCTTGGTTTGAGGTGCGGCCTCGGCGAGATAGTGAGCTCGCGGTGTGTACGGGACTAGAGAGTTCGAGGGTTTGTAGGTATTGCGGCACCGAGGAGTGATCCATTGGGATCAAGCATAGTGGAAATCCTTCGTGTGTCGAAGGCGGGGATGTAGAGCAAGTGTGCTCGAACCTCGAAACAAATCTCTTGTGTTTGTGATTGCTCACTCTCTCTCTTTGTCTCTTGTTTATATCTTGCATGCTATTACTTGTCTTATCTTTACATGCTTGATATATTGTGTGCTTTTGATATACTTGCTTGGGATTGTTTGCTAACACTTGTATTCAACCAAGAGAGCCAACGCGGCACCTCAACCCTTATCTAGGGGAATCTAGAGGAGTTTGTCCAGAGCCCTTCACGGGGAATTCGGCAACACTCTTGTGTTATACGTGGTGTTTAGTGTAAGAAGTTTAATTAGGTCATTATAGATTTAATTCTGCATTATTTGGCATTAAGTGACCATTAGATTAGTCATCACCTATTAAACCCCCCTCTAGGTGAACTTACAATTGGTATCAGAGCCAAGTGCTCTTGATTTGGGTCTTACAACCTAGAGTTAAAGATCCTCATTTTAGGCTAATCACAGGTTTTGTACACACACTATGGATTTCATGGCACCACCCACTTTTGACATTCTTAACATCCAAATTGGAAGGTTAAGATGTCTTTGTACCTCAAGGCCTTAGGTATTCATGTTTATCTTGCTACCACTAATGATGCATATTGTTTAAATGGCAAGAATATTGAGGCTAATACAAAAACCCTAAATGCTTTAAGATCTACCCTAAATGATGATTATTTATCTAGGGTTGCTAATATTGATTTGGCTTTTGTAGTTTGGAATACCCTCCTCTCCCTTGGCGAAAAGGATCTATATTATGCGGGGAGTGATTCGGACGTTGGAAGCAACACCTCCAACGCATGCTATATGGTCCAAGGGGATAACCCCCTTGAGGTAACTACCGAATCCGAGGTAGATGAAGATAATGACATGTCATATGATGAGCTCACATCTTTTTGTCAACTATTGCTTGAGAAATATGACATGATTAAGAAAAATAATAAAAATTTGAAAAAGAAACTTGATTGCATGCATATAGAACATGATTCATTTAGAAGTAACATTGCATGCTTAGAAAAGAAAATGAACTTTTGAATAATGAGAATGTTTCCTTGTTTTCAAAATTGAGTGATCTTTGTGAAGGAAATACAAATTTGAAAAATGAAATTATTTTGGTGGAAAAAGAAAAGGAAGTCGTTTTTCAAGAAAATAATATTTTGAAAAGAAAAATTTTTGAAAAAGAAAAAAAAAAGTTAAAGTTTATAAGAAGAGAAAAATGATTCTATATCTCACTTTTCTTTACATGCCACCATTGATGATAGTGAGATTGCATGTTTGAAAAATAAAATTAATAGTTTGAGCTCTACTTTGAGCACATGTGCACTTAATCACAACAGATTGGAGTCTATGTTTTCAAAGAAACAAACTCCACACATTCATGCACATCCACATCATGCTTATGTTGCACGTCATGATCACACCCACACACATAAGCATCCTAAGGTGTACAAGTGTACACATTGTGGCCGCAAAGGCCATTTAGTAAAGTTTTGTTATGATAGGATTCATCATGTAAATTTTGCTAACAAAAATGTTTGGGTTCCTTACAAGACTAATCCTAAAGGACCCAAAAGAAAATGGGTACCAAAGTCCCCACCTTTTGTTTTTGATGTAGGTGAGGGCTCTCACAAAACGTGAGAGATTTGGTGCCTTGGTGGTGATTGCATGGACTTGAAGGACACATATTTGATGCACCGCTATCAAGGAGTTTTGGTGGGACATCCACCATGTTTGGAGTTTTGGAACATAGTTCCCTAGTTGGTAACTATTTCTAAACTCTTAATATTTGTACATGCTTTTTGTTTACATGATATCATATTAGCATGTTCATGTTTTTGTGCTTCATGTGGTAAATATTAGTTTAAATGTAGTTTTTATCAAAACTTATATTTATACATGTATAAATAGTGAGAACATTTGATTCATATATGTTTGCACTTCATGCTCATTTGTACCCACTATATGCACATGTATAGGCTAGTTTTGATGATTCTTTCATTTATATTTGTTTTGCCTATTTTCATGTTTTACTTCATGTATATGTATTTTGTATTCAAATCTAATAAATATACATGTATATCCTTTTTGAGTTTCTTGCCTTCATGCAAATACTATTAATAAACTCGTTTTATGGTTGAGATATGTATGCATATTGTTAGATTTAGATAAATCATACATATACCTAGAAGTTTGTTTTGTTTTTAATGAAAAATAAATTTTCATGATTTGTTTGATAAAATGTTATTCATGTTTGATTTGAGCTTCATTGACTATTTTCATGAAAATGCTAAACACATGACTCTTGTACGCTCACACTTCATTTGTTTAGTCATGACCTTGTTTCATGAACATATTTTTAAGCTTTATCGATTTGAGTGTCAATTCTTGTGTATTTGGTATGACTCATGAAAAACATATGTTTTGGTTTCATGTTTTGAAGGATCTTTAACTAGTTTTTCAAAAATTAATTTAACTAGTTATTCATTCTTCAATGTTTATGAGATATACACATGATCCTATTATTATTTCAATGGTATCATTGAATCGTTTCAATTGGTATCAATTTGACTCTATATTTATATATACTCATTTTTGTTTCTTATATATGTATGTATCAATTTCAATTGGTATATTTTTTTTTTCATACATATATATGATTGTCATGTGCTTAACTTTCAATTGGTTCACATGTTTAAAGCACAAAATTTTGATGAAAAATAAAAATATTTGATCATTATGTTTACTGTTGGTATCAATATGTTTCAACTTCATATTTGTTAAATTTCAATTGGTATCAATATGATTTACAATAATGATTATTTAC
Organism: Agave tequilana; assembly: GCA_038442645.1. NCBI lineage: Eukaryota > Viridiplantae > Streptophyta > Magnoliopsida > Asparagales > Asparagaceae > Agave > Agave tequilana. The sequence goes on from JAVJIF010026584.1 coordinate 19,459, forward strand.
AATTTGGTATCTTAAAAATTTGATTGTTTTACAAAAGCTCTGATACCTTCAAAATTTTGTTTAAGAAAAATTAAAAATGTTTTGATGTGTATTTCCTATATGCAAGGAGAGCTTAACATCTCTTCTACATATAGATTCATGTTGAGTATATTGTATATTGAGGAGCTTGACAACTCTTCTTTATGTGGTACACGTGTGTAGGGGGAGCTTCACATCTCCTCTTATGCATTACATATTATACGTTATGTGAATTAGGGCTTGTCATCCCTCCTTCATATAATGTATATGTGTAGGGAAGTTACTTAACCGTCTTCCTCTTCATGAATGTATAACGCATATAAACTTTTATTGACTTATTTGTTTGTACCCCTTCTTTGGTTCTTTGTTTATGACAAAAAGGGGGAGAAAATTTTGTTTTTACTTTAACCCCTTTGTTGATGATTGACAAAAAGGGGGAGAAGAATTTGAGGTTTATATGCATGTTTTCCTTACTTTATTATTAAAGAGGGAGAAGAATTTATTGTTTATGCATATATGTTTTGTTTTGCAAATAGGAGAAAAAGAATTTGATTTGTTTTATGCTTGTTAGCATGTTTATCTCCATACATTTGCATTCATGTTTATGTGCTTCATTGTCATATTTATTTGTCTATTTGGTATGCATGAGTTAAGGGGGAGCTTCTTTGAGGCTTTACTTTAATCCATGCATATATAACTTCATGAGTTTTGTCATCATCAAAAAGGGGAGATTGTTGGCCCAAAGGCCCATCACTCTAGTTTTGATGATGATCAACTCATGTAGTTATGTTTACTAATGATCTTGTGTTTAACTAGTGACAGATTTATGATCAAGATCTTAGTTGGTGCTTAGCTTCAACAAAGGATTTAAAGTCAAGATTTGGAGCTAGCACGGTGTTTGGACCAAGTCAAGAAGGGCTTCACGTGAAGACTTCAAGAAGATGAAGACTTGTGTCTAGGTTTGTTTTTAGAAGATTTTATTTTTAGATAAAATGTAAAGGATAGAGTAGTTGGTAGATTGCTCAAGTATCATACACACACACTCTTGTTTTAGATGTCTTTTCATAAAAGAATTTTCAGTTTAGAAAAGACTTTTCATTTTGATAAAATACATGTTTGGATTTTGGTTTTCAAGTTTATATGTTTTTATCTAAAATCATGTTTAGTGCTTAATGTCAAAAACATAGATATTTCACCATGTTTGTGTAGTGGATCATATCCATACACTCTATGATTCAAATGAGTTTAAATATCATGTTTTGTATTTGGAGAAGTTTTGGAAAAACAAGTTTTGAAAAAATACAGTTTTCATTTTGAACCAATATTTTCAACTTACAAAAATAGTCTAAATTATTTGTAACATGCCTTGATTTTGAGCAAGCATGTTTGATTATCATAGTATAACATCAAAACTATTTTTGTAGATTTTTCAGTATTTTATGGGATTTTAATTGAGCCAAAAGACCAAGTTTTCAATCCCTTTAGTTTTCTGTTTCAGGCTTCAGCCAGTCGACTAGTCGACCAACCAAGTCGACTAGGGCTGAAGTCGATCGACCGGCTCGGTCGACCGACGTGCACAGACGTGCACGCCTTGACCTGGCAGATGGCCGGTCGACTGACCCGGTCGACCGTCCAGAGAGCTCTGCTCTCTGGAAAGGCCCCGGTCGACCGGGGGTCGACCGGACAGAGAGACTTGCTCTCTGTATCTGACCTCGGTCGACCGGCCGGTCGACCGATGGCACAATGGTCTGAAATATGACCGTTGGCCGGTCGACCGACAGGTCTGACAGAACCCCAACGGCTAGTTTTCCAGACTTTATAAATTTAGGGTTTTGGGCATTGTTTTGAACAAGATTTTTGGAGAGTTTTTGTGCCAGCTTTCATACTCTTTTAAGAGGTTTTTTTCTCCACAAAATTTAGAGCCAATACTTCCAATTAAAAGGAGAGTTTATCAAGAGTGTTTAAAAGTGATTTCTTGAGTTTTTCCTCCACCATTCTCATCCTTATTTTTCTCACACCACACTTGAGCTATCCATTGCTATTCATCTTATAGGAGTGTTGTAGTGAGAGTTTTTATTGGTGATCAAAGTGTTTAGATCACCAAGAGATCTTTTCTTGTTTTTTGAGGAGGCGGACGAGTGCGTTCGCGATTGTTTAGAGTTCGTGTGTGAACTCTTGGTTTGAGGTGCGGCCTCGGCGAGCTAGTGAGCTCGCGGTGTGTACGGGATTAGAGAGTCTGAGGGTTTGTAGGTGTCGCGGCACCAAGGAGTGATCCATTGGGATCAAGCATAGTGGAAATCCTTCGCGTGTCGAAGGCGGGGATGTAGAGCAAGTGTGCTCGAACCTCGAAACAAATCCCTTGTGTTTGCGATTGCTCACTCTCTTTCTTTGTCTCTTGTTTATATCTTGCATGCTATTACTTGTCTTATCTTTACATGCTTGATATATTGTGTGCTTATTGATATACTTGCTTGGGATTGTTTGCTAACACTTGTATTCAACCAAGAGAGCCAACGCGGCACCTCAACCCTTATCTAGGGGAATCTAGAGGAGTTTGTCCAGAGCCCTTCACGGGGAATTCGGCAACACTCTTGTGTTACACGTTGTGTTTAGTGTAAGAAGTTTAATTAGGTCATTATAGATTTAATTCCGCATTATTTGGCATTAAGTGACCATTAGATAGCCATCACCTATTCACCCCCTCTCTAGGTGAACTTACATTCTCATCAATATAATCCCACTTATCCTCAAAAATTCATCAAGAAATAGAGACTCATTCTCTATACCTTCACTTTCTTTTTTACAATTATTCTCAATGAAGTTTACCTCAAACGTTTGGTTTTTTATCTTACGAGTTGTTTTTTTAGGTTGAAGACATTGACCTCTTTAGTCATATCTCCAAAGGTCAACCTCATTGATCCGTTTCTACAATTTATGATCGCATTTGTAGTTGTAAGGAACAAATGCCTTAAGATAACGGGAGTTGAGATCTAGGAGTGGATACAGGTTGGGTCTCAAGAACAATAAAAATCTACTGGATAGATAAACTCTCCAACCCAGATAAGGACATTGGTAATTTCTCCTTTGGGAATTTTTACGGACCGGTCAGCTAATTGAATTGTAACTTTAGTCGGACTAAGTTCGTCCAACCCAAGTTGTTGGTAGATTGAGAAAGGGAGTAAGTTGATACTTGCTCCTAGATCAAGAAGTGTATGATTAATTGTAGTTTGACCTATTGTGCAAGAAATGGTGAGGCAACCGAGATCCTTGTACTTGACAGGTATTTGATTGGACAATAGCTCACTAATGTTAGTGTCTAGAAAAACCTTCTTGGGCACATTAGTCTTTCTCTTCTTGGTGCACATGTCCTTAAGAAATTTAGCATAGCTAAGGACTTCTTGGATTGCATCAAGAAGAGGTACATTGATTTTGACTTTATTAAAAATCTCACGTACCTTATCCATTTGTGTACTTTGTTTATTTTTAAACCTATTTGGGTAGGGTGCTATAGGCGTGCGCACATTTTCATCTGACTTGTCTTTTTTAGTATTGTCGGAGTCAAGTTGAGGTGGAGTGGGATTATGAGAGGTGAATGCTTGTTTTGAACTTGATGGTGTTGATACTTGGTTATCAACTTGTTTTCCCGATCGTAATGTATGAATCAAATTACATTGGTTCATGTGATCCTCTTGAGCCAAGTGAGATTGACTAGAGTTCCCAGAGTTTGTTATTGATTGACTCGGTAAAGTTCCTTTGGGCTTTTCACTTAGGGAACCAACTAACTGACTCATTTGGATCTCTAACCTCGATATTGCTTGTCCTGTGTTTTGCATGAAAGATGCAAGAATTTTTTCAAAATCGGTTGAGTTCTTTTCAAAGTGGGGACCTTGAGGAACATGGTTAGGAAATGTTTGTTGATAATTGGAAAAATTGGGCTGATGGTTGGAGGGTGGGAATTGTTTATTTTAGCTCCATGAGAAATTCGGGTGATTTCTCCAGCCAAAATTGTAAGTTGGAGCGTAGGGATTGTTGGCGGGCCTTGTGAAGGCTGCATTCATATGCTCGGGCAATATTTGATGAGCTAAAAAGACGGGACATTCTTCGAACACGTGGTTCATGGCTTGACAATAAGTACAGCTCGCCGAAGGTGTTGGTCTGACTTGGTTCACCGAGATTGGCTCTTTAGTTTTTAGAGCTTCTAGTCTTCGCATCACAGCAGCTAGTTTAGATTCGGTAGCTATGTTTGCCTAAATGGAATGGGCACATCCTTTAGAAGAGCTAGGGTCATTAGTCCTAAATTTTTTCGGAGTTGGTTCCCATTGGATGGTCTTATCAGCCAAGTCTTCATATAATAACCATCCTTCGTCTTCGTTCTTTTTCAAAAATCCTCCTTGGCACATGGATTCTAAAAGGGTTTTCGTTTGATAGTCTAATCCATCATAAAGAGCTTGGTAAAGTTGCCATTTCTCTATCCCATGGTGAGGGCATTGGACAAGGAGGTCCATGAAACGTTCGAAGTACTTCCAAAAAGGTTCATTGGCTATTTGCTTAAACTGCAAGATGCTTTTCCTAACTTACGCAGTCTTGTGAACGAGATAGAACTTCTTCAAGAAAGCTTTGATGAAATTATTCCATGATGATATGGAACTGATTTCTAAACTGTAGGACCATTTCTTTGCTAAGTCTTTCAAAAAGAATGGGACAAAACGTAATTTAATGATATCTACGCCTAGGCTAAATATTTTCATCATTCGATATACTTCTTTAAATTCTCTTATGAAAAAGTATGCATCCTCTGATTTAAATCCATGAGACTTGAGAAGAATGTTGATGTAATGTGGTTTTAGCTCAAATTGATCGTCTCCTACATCGGACAGCTAAATGCAAGATGGAAGAGAGGTCCTAATAGGATAGAACCTATCTTGCAGTGATGGTGGTTGTGCCACGTGTGAATGGGGTTTTTGTTCGGGTGGTGAATTGTTCCTAGTTAGTCTAAATGTGACTGGGTCTCTTGACCAAGCTGACATGCACAGTTAAACAAGCAAGTTCACCCAATCAATCGAGAAAGAAAAAATTATCAAAAATCAAAATCCTAATCTAAGGTAAGCCTGGACCTAGACGACTCCAAACTTTAGAGTATCTTTAGGAGGTATATTGCCGACCTTAACCACAAGTTAATCGGCCAGGTAGGTGGCAAGATCGGTGGTAGGTATCCGTCAAAGACGGACCTAATTATGCCAAATCACCAACCTTCGGGGTTTCGCCTCTCAATCTCCTACCTTAGACGCTGCTTTGGCGAGAGTTAATTTCAAACAACTTCCTCCTTCAGCCAATCTCCTAATGAGTCTGGTTAACTTAAGGCCAACGTCTAGTCAATTTTGATCTTAGCGTTAGGGTTGTGAGTGCAACGAAGATGATTTGTGGGCCAAGGAAGGGTAAAGACGTCCCCACCTTATCTTGTTTATGAGTTTTGCCCTTAAAGTGATTTAGTGCACGTGTAAAGCGATAGACAAGTATTCACTCAAAAGCACTAAATCAGCCAAGGGTGCTTCCTAATCTATATGCAATGTGAACGTACCTTGTCGCCAGCACTCATCAACAGAAATTAAGGAAATTTAAATAAACACATGCCTATGATGCAAGAGTCTAATTTTTTTAATTAGTCAACTAATAGGTTACTGTTAATTAATTAGCAGTATGCAGGGTGATCACAGAGAAAAATTATCAAAATAGTAAACAGAACTTTGCAATTTACAGCAACCTGCAAAATATCAATTAATAGTGATCTACTATAGCCGCGGAAACGCTGCAATTGCCGTGTTTGCGTGGCTATTTAGTAGGCTCTGTTGCTCTGCCTTCTAGGGCAGAGGCACAGAGTAGCTGTATGTCCTTAGCTACAGCTATTTTTCCTGTTATCAGATCCTGCAAACTGAAAAAAATAATTAATTTTTGAGAATATCGTACCGTTCCCTCCCCGAAAACCACGCCAAAATTTTGACTGAGACGAGAGAATAATAAAGAAAGAGTTAAAATTAGAAGATCTTAGTCTTGTCTCAATGTAACTGTGTAGTAAGGGCTAGACGGGTCGATCCACAGGGAAGGATGCGATGGAAGCTTTTCGGAACGATTTTCTCTAAAATTGGCTTGAAAAAAAAAGATATTGATTGTGAGAACTAGATTTAATCAAGTAAAAAGAATTATAGTCTACTAATCATCTACCACAACTAAAATATTAGTCTAAAAGAGTGAACATCATATTGAATGAAGAATTATCTACCATATAGTATTGATTGAGAATCAAGAAAGATGAATAAAAATATTGTAAATCCTAATTAGTGTGCACTAATAAAAATTAAAATATAGTTCATCCTAATTTCAAAGTATAACATAAGAAAAGTTTACTTAAAATTATGCTATCAAAGTATTTAAATATGAACTATGAATAACCATTTAAAAAGTGCAACCCAAATTAGTTAAACTTAATTATTGATTCATCTTCAAGAACACTAATTTAATCCTAGGGCTCTAACAAGCATAGATGTCAATCATTTCATCTTTTAAACTAAACTTAGGTTGATCGAGAGATTAGCAAACTATAAGTTTAATTAGTTATTCATGTTTTTATTTTTATTTTCAATTTTTATTTTGAATGAGAAAAGTTGCATCAAAATTAAAAGAAGAAAAATAAATAAGCTAAAGTAGAAAACTAAATTGAATTGCAAAGTAAGAAGAGAAAAAAGAATAAAGAACCTTATTTTATTGGATGTCACCGGTTAGTTACAAAGCTCTTCTGCTTCTTCAACAATCTTCTTCTCCAAATAAAAAAATGAAAAATACAAGAAAATTCGAAAAGAAAAGAGAATCTAAAGGAAATCATAACTTTAGCTTCTGATATCTGCTCTTCTGTTGCTCTGCGGGGTATTTATAGGAAATTTAAGACGTAGAGTCCAGTACAACTCTCCCACGAAAAGCGTTGCCAGCTCTATCCAAACAGCCGCGTTTCCGCGATAATAGCGTGGCCAATGGCCACGCACTTTCTCGCGTGGCCTCCTCTAGTCCGTCCATCTGGGCGCCTCCTTCTGGATTCTACATTTTGACCCTCGATCTTGAGAATTCGGGATAACTTGGGAAGTAAGTTATTAAAAATCCGAATTTGAAAAGGATTTGGTCCCTTTATCTTTATCTTCAAGCCTTTCTCCCTTTATCTTTATTTTGTAGTGCAAACAATCAGGTTTAAGTAGAAGTCCACCTCCGTTTTTAATTAGGATAAGGATCCATCTTATTCTGTCCTTCTCCTCCTCCCCTTGATTTGAATAGCATTTAAAAGTCCTACTTTATCCTCCCTGAAATCACCTAGGGGGGTGAATAGGTGATAATGCTAATCTAATGAACTAAATGCGGAATTTAAAAATTAATTGCAATTACACTCAATGCAACCAATAAGTGATGCACACACAACCAAGCCAAGCATATATATATGAATGATCAATATGAAATAATGCAAGGCACAAAGTAAATAGAGAGAGTAAGAGTCAATGGATCAAGCTCAAACAACAAGATTTGTTTCGAGGTTCGAGCACCCAGCTCTACGTCCCCACCTTCACCCAGAAGGATTTCGAATCCACTAGCTTGTCCACAAAGGACTCCAACAAAGGGAACCTCCACCGAGGATTTGGGGCAATAACAATCACAAGGAGTACCCAACTCCTCTCTTTACAACCACAACCTCCTTCTAGAGGCAAAGCACCAAGCCAACAAACAATCACCTCACAACTTGAGGGATTAGCACAAAGCAACACAAGGATCACCTCACAACTTGAGGGATACAACCCACTTGCACAACCTCCTCAACACAATGAGGGAAAGGCACAAAGCCAAGCAAATTTTGGGGTTTACAACTTGGTGGTCTAACAAACAACCACAAAAATTTCTTCCACACAAGGATCTTATAGAATGAGATAGTAGATGTAGCTCAAGTGTGGAGAAAACCAAAGGAATGGAAATCAAAATCTTAAAGAAAATCCTTGGGAAAAACTAGAAATCAAGATATAGAAGTTGAATCAAAACTCTTTTCCCAAAAACCCTTTTCTTTGATTTTCCAAACCCTAGCAAAAACACCAAATAGATTGTTCAATTTAAAGTTCAAAACTTTTTTTGATTGCTGTGAAAATATTGGAGAGTAGGGAAAAATTAGCTCTTAAAATCTTAGAGAAAACTGGCCACTAATGGGGTATTTATAGCCCCCAGAAAATTATAGCCGTTGGCAGCAAATTCTGCCAAAAATGAACTACCGGTCCACCAGTCGGTAGACCGGCCAACGATCACATTTGATCGCTGGCAGCTACCGGTCGACCGGGCGGTCGACCGGACCCAGATACAGAGAGCAACAGCTCTCTGTCCGGTCGACCGCTCGGTCGACCGGGGGCAACCCGAGAGCAACCTGCTCTCAGTCGGTCGACCGTGCGGTCGACCGGCTTATGGGTAAGCCAGCGTGCACATATCCGTACACGTCGGTCGACTGCTACGGTCAGCCGGCTACTTGGTACGGTCGACCGTCCGGTCGACCGACCTAGCCTGGCAGCAGCAGTTCTGGTCAGAAAAACTTGTTATTTTTATTTCTAAAAATTCCCATAAAAATCTCTAAAATTACATAAAAATAGTTTTATCATTTTATATTGAAATATAAACTTGTGTTAAAAATTTCAACACAAATTTCAAACATTATGAACTGATTTTGTGTTATAGAAATTTTGCCAAAAACCAAAACTTGTATTTTTCCAAACTTGAATTTTCCAAATGAAAATCCGATTTTTCCAAAACTCATTCAAATACAAAAACATGATATTTAAACACTTTGAAGCATGTTGCATATAGATATAATCCAATATACAAGAAACATATATATATCCATGTTTTTGACTTTAATTCCAAAAATATGTTTTGTTAGAAATACCAAAACATAAAATACATGAAATAGACTATCAAGCTAAGTTTGTTTAAATAGTTGAAGCATGCATGTATATAGAACAAATCTAATATACATTAAACCATGTAAAATTGTTTTGATATAATATCTATTCATGCAAACTAAGATCGGTTAAAGCAAAAACCGAAAACCAAACATGAAACGTGTGTGTTGTGAACTTGAGCATATCATACTATTCTAATCTTTACAAATGGATCTAAACACAAAACTAAACTAGGTACCGATGTCTTCTTATAGAGCGCCGTCTCCAAGCCGACTCGATCCAAAACTTGATTCACCGAGCTTGACTCCTATGAGTGCTATATATGACCTTGATGCTCGGGCTCTTGAATCACCATGTGAAAGCTTCTAAACCATCTTTATTGAAACTAATCACCAACTAATATCTTGATTAATGATCTGAAACTAAACATCACAAGATTATTAGTACACATAACTACATGAGTTAATCATCATCAAAAATAGAGTGGAAGGCCTTTGGGCCAACAATCTCCCCCTTTTGATGATGACAAAACTCATGGAGTTATATATGCATGGATTAAAGTTAAGCTTTAAAGAAGTTCCCCCTTAACTCATGCATAGGGATAAACAACAATTATATGCAATGAATACTAAACATGCTCTTGATATAAATTAAATAAAACAAATAATTCTTTAACTATTTAAAACAAACCCTTGATACCAATTGCAAAACAAAACTAATTAAAGTTCTTGATATCAAAAATAAACATGTTCTTTAAATAATGCTTTTGATAATACCAATTAAACTTAATTAAACATAAACCATGCATACAAAACTCAAATTCTTCTCCCCCTTTTTGTCAATCATCAACAAAGGGGTAAAAAAAAAACAAAACAAATAAAAACATATTCTTCTCCTCTTTTTATTCAAAACAAAGAATCAATCAAGGGATGTTCTCCCCCTTTTTGTCTAAAATCAAATATGATACCAATTAAAAATGTGTCAATGAAGTGCATATTGATACCAATTAAAAGTGAAAACTATACCAATTGAAAAACAAAAATCTTAATACCAATTGATAAGTAAATAAACAACATACCAATTGTAAATAAACAATCTTGATACCAATTGAAATTAAACATTACAAATTTTGAATTTCTAAACATAAATCTTAATACCAATTGAAATTATCATTCTTTGAAGCATAAGATACCAATTGAAATTATTATTTTCTATCATAAAGCAAGGGAGTGGAATACAAAATACCAATTGACAGATGAAATACAAGATTTTCTCCCCCTTTATGAAATACCAAATAAAACTATGATAGAGCTTGTATATGGATACCAATTGAAAACTAATCAATTGAAACAAAGTTGAAACTCAAGCTTATCATAATCAAAATTTGTGCTCTAAGATATAGAAATATAGTAAGCACAACTAAACACATATATGTATGAAAAGATTAGATACCAATCGAAATTGATACTATTTGAAATGAAAGCATACATACATAAAAATATATGAGTATACAAGAAAAGTGTCAAGATTGATACCAATTGAAAGAATTCAATGATACCAATTGAAACAACAATAAGATCAAGTGTATATCTCATATTCCTATCCTCCCAATCATGCTTATGTTTAAATGGATTTTCAATATAAAGCATACATGAGCATGGTCGCCCATCCAACCGCCCGTGAAAGGTAGTGATTTTCAAAAATAGGTTTGAAAATGTAGTTTGTTTGAAAATCTCTACCATAGTGAAGAACACGAACTAGTTAAATGGAAAAACTTTTAAACTAGTACGAAATCCTTCAAGTAAGGAATAAAACAAAATTGTTTTTCATGAAACATGAAAATCACAAGGCACTAAACACTCGAAATCAATAAGGTACATATCATACTCATGAAAACAAAGTCATGAGAAACCATCAAATAGGGTAAGTGTACAAGTGTAATGTGAAACACATAATCATGAAAATATCAATTAAGCTCAATATTGAATTCCTCAAAACATGAAGACATGAAACACGATTTCTTCAAGGCATATGTATGTCAAGTATAAACTAAAGTATACATACATATCCAAACATGAAAGAGACCACAAAGGTATATGCATGAAGGCACGTGGCTCAAGGATGTATATGTATATCTAATAGTTTAGACAAGATGAACATATACATAATCATAAAAACATATCCAAAATGGGAATATAAGTTAAAATGCATGAATCATCAAAACTAGACTATACTAGCACATCTAATGGGTACAAATAAGCATTCAAGTACAAACATATATAAAGATTTATTTGTGGCCCACTATATGTACAAGTATAAATCCTAGTCTTAATGAAAACTAACATCTAAACGTATATCCAAAACATGAGGCATAAAACTAGACATCACAAACATCAATATGATCATTATGTATATGCATGTACATTAGATCTAGAGCATACATATTAGTTAAAAACAAGGTGAGAACACATAGATATAAATTCATATAAGCAAGAAGTGTCTCAAGTAACTAAACATGTATATCACTAATCTAATAAACATGGCATAGACATAATGAACAATAAAACATGGCATGCTATAAATTGATGAATATGAAAAGAATGCAAATATAAACGGGAGTTAGAGAATGATACCAAAACTGATGAGGGCACCTCTCTAGTTCTCCAAACCAATGGTGGTCCTCTTCCACCAAACTCCCCTTGAAAGTGATGCATCCAAATTTGTTTTCTTTAAGCACGGAACGCATCCACTTCAAGGCACCGCTACTCTCACGTGATGCGAGAGCCCACACCTACATCAAATACATGCGGGGTGGTCTTTGGTACCCATTTTCTTTTGGGTCCATAGGGGTTAGTACCTTTCCTAACCCAAATAAGATTATTTGCTAAATTTTCAATATGTAAACGATCATAGCAAAATCTATCAAGGTGGCCCTTACGACCACAATGTGTACAAGTGTACACATTAGCATACATGTTATGGTTGTGTCCGTGATGAGCATGTGTATGCCGTGATGGGTGTACATGTAAAGATGGAACTTGTTTCTTGCGAACCAAGGTTTCCAAGCGTGTAGATTCAAAGTACATTGGCTCAAAGTGGAGCCCAAACATTCAACACTTTTCTTCAAAACATTTATATCTTTTTCAATACAAGAAGATAAAGTGGAGCATGCAATATGTATGCTAGAAGAAGAAGCTACACTAGCATTGCAAACATGAGAATTTATATCAATTTGCAAAGATTCATTTTTCTTTAAAACTAAATGCAATCCTTATGTGATGAAATCAATTTCATTTTTCAAAGAAATGTTATCTTTTAAAACAAAATCTAATTTAGAAGATAAAACCTCATTCTTTTTCACAATATCATCACAATCATTTTTGCTTTTCAAAAATTCATTTTCCTTTAGGACAAGGTCAAGTTGAGATTTAAGTGAGTCACGTTCACTAGTAATCTCTTCCTTCTCTTGCAAAATCACTTCAAAATTAGAACACAAATCCTTCATTTCTTCTTTTAAATCAAAATTATCCTTTTTCAAAAGTTTATATTTTTCAAGTAATTTTTCACATCTAGTAGCAAGTTCATAATTTAAGGCTTGAGCCTCTAAACAATCATTGCAACATGAACTAGAACTAGCATCTAGTTGAGTGTCCGATTGTACCTCAAGGGAGTCTTTCCCTTGGACCATGAGGCAATGCTCGTCGGACTTGTCTCTCCTAGATCTTCTCAACTTGTTGATAATCCTTGGTAGCTCGGGAGAAGACAATATGCTCCAAACTACAAAAGCCGAATCATAATGAGCAAACACATGTAAAAGATCTTCATTAAGAGATGCTCTAAGTGTTTTGAGGGCTAATGCATTGGCCTTTCTATGCTTCCTAGAATTTGGGTAGGATTCTTGAGTTGTGGCTTGATAAACTAGATGTCCCAGGCTTTTTAAGTGACTACTCATCTTGGCCTTCCAAATATCATCTCTACAAAAATCAAACTTAGGAGGGCTATCCATGAGTGCAACTATATGTGTGCAAATGAACAATGCAAATGAAGATTAGCAAACCAAGATCTCATTCCTAGGTGGTTAAACCTAAATATCAGGAGCGTAGGCTCTGATACCAATTGAAATCACCTAGAGGGGGGGTGAATAGGTGATAATGCTAATCTAGTGACTAAATGCGGAATTTAAAAACTAATTGCAATTACACTCAATGCAACAATAAGTGATGCACACACAACCAAGCCAAGCATATATATATGAATGATCAATATGAAATAATGCAAGGCACAAAGTAAATAGAGAGAGAGTAAGAGTCAATGGATCAAGTGCAAACAACAAGATTTGTTTCGAGGTTCGAGCACCCAGCTCTACGTCCCCACCTTCACCTAGAAGGATTTCGAATCCACTAGCTTGTCCACAAAGGACTCCCACAAAGGGAACCTCCACCGAGGATTTGGGGCAATAACAATCACAAGGAGTACCCCAACTCCTCTCTTTACAACCACAACCTCCTTCTAGAGGCAAAGCACCAAGCCAACAAACAATCATCTCACAACTTGAGGGATTAGCACAAAGCAACACAAGGATCACCTCACAACTTGAGGGATACAACCCACTTGCACAACCTCCTCAACACAATGAGGGAAAGGCACAAAGCCAAGCAAATTTTGGGGTTTACAACTTGGTGGTCTAACAAACAACCACAAACAATTTCTTCCACACAAGGATCCTATAGAATGAGATAGTAGATGTAGCTCAAGTGTGGAGAAAACCAAAGGAATGAAAATCAAAATCTCAAAGAAAATCCTTGGGAAAAACTAGAAATCAAGATATAGAAGTTGAATCAAAACTCTTTCCCCAAAACCCTTTTCTTTGATTTTCCAAACCCTAGCAAAAACACCAAATAGATTGTTCAATTTAAAGTTCAAAACTTCTTTTGATTGTTGTGAAAACACTGGAGAGTAGGGAAAAATTAGCTCTTAAAATCTTAGAGAAAACTGGCCACTAATGGGGTATTTATAGCCCCCAGAAAATTATAGCCGTTGGCAGCAAATTCTGCCAAAAATGAACTACCGGTCGACCGGTCGGTCGATCGGCCAACAGTCACATTTGACCGCTGGCAGCTACCGGTCGACCGGGCGGTCGACCGGACCCAGATACAGAGAGCAACAGCTCTCTGTCCGGTCGACCGCTCGGTCGACCGGGGGCAACCCGAGAGCAACCTGCTCTCAGTCGGTCGACCGTGCGGTCGACCGGCTTATGGGTAAGCCAGCGTGCACGTATCCGTGCACGTCGGTCGACCGCTACGGTCGACTGGCTACTTGGTACGGTCGACCGTCCGGTCGACCGACCTAGCCTGGCCAGCAGCAGTTTTGGTCAGAAAAACTTGTTATTTTTATTTCTAAAAATTCCCATAAAAATCTCTAAAATTACACAAAAATAGTTTTATCATTTTATATTGAAATATAAACTTGTGTTAAAAATTCAACACAAATTTCAAACATTATGAACTGATTTTGTGTTATAGAAATTTTGCCAAAACCAAAACCTATATTTTTCCAAACTTGAATTTTCCAAATGAAAATCCGATTTTTTCAAAACTCATTCAAATACAAAAACATGATATTTAAATACTTTGAAGCATGTTGCATATGGATATAATCCAATATACAAGAAACATATATATATATATCCATGTTTTTGACTTTAATTCCAAAAATATGTTTTGTTAGAAATACCAAAACATAAAACACATGAAATAGACTATCAAGCTAAGTTTGTTTAAATAGTTGAAGCATGCATGTATATAGAACAAATCTAATATACATTAAACCATGTAAACTTGTTTTGATATAATCTATTCATGCAAACCAAGATCGGTTAAACCAAAAGCCGAAAACCAAAACATGAAACGTGTGCGTTGTGAACTTGAGCATATCATACTATTCTAATCTTTACAAATGGATCTAAACACAAAACTAAACTAGGTACCGATGTCTTCTTGTAGAGCGCCGTCTCCAAGCCGACTCGATCCAAAACTTGATTCACCGAGCTTGACTCCTATGAGTGCTATATATGACCTTGATGCTCGGGCTCTTGAATCATCATGTGAAAGCTTCTAAACCATCTTTGTTGAAGCTAATCATCAACTAATATCTTGATTAATGATCTGAAACTAAACATCACAAGATTATTAGTACACATAACTACATGAGTTAATCATCATCAAAACTAGAGTGGAAGGCCTTTGGGCCAACAATCCCTCCTCCTCCCTTAGATTTTAAATTAATAATTTAAAATCTAAGTTTAGATTAGGTTAGATAAGATAGAAGCTTATAAATTATTAAAATAAATCATGCCTGTGGGCTTGTGGGCTTTTTGGGCTTCCATTGGGCTCTATTTATTTATTCTTTAATTACTCAAGGCCTACACAACACTAAACAATAAAACGTTACGTAGTAGTGCTTTATAAAGGATAAATAGAAAAATATGATGATAAATATGATGATAAATGATTAGTCTCTAATTTTGCATAATTGTCATCACATTCTCACATTTATTTAATAATAAATTCTGCTAATAATACCTTGCTTACTTGATCTTAGGTCAATGGTGTTCAAATGAAGAAGAAGACCCAAATCACCATTTATTTGGTGATTAAAGGGGTATTAAAATAGCTATTGACCTAAAAAGCTGGTTCTGTCAAAACCAGGGGCGCCAAACCAGAAACCGGCAACTTTATCCGATAGGGCGACAACCAGACAACGCACGACAGGCGGCGCCGCGCGCGCCGCAAAGGTATTGCCGCGGAAACGCGGCTTTTGCCGCGTTTCCGCGGCAATACGGCGGAGCCACGCGCGCCGTTTGCGGTCACTTCTTGTCCCCTGCGTCCCCCGTTCCTCTGAAGCTATAAATACCCCCCTGGGGTTCTTGACTGAAGAGAATGCAGAGTAGAGGCAAGTTTAGGAGTAGTTTTGATTTCCATGTTGTAATTTAGTTTAGGTTAGGTTAGTTTCTCTTCTTCTTCCTCATTGTATATTTCCATTTTTAGATCTTGTATTAGGAGAAGGAGTGATTCATGAGTGGAATGTAAGAGTACTTGTAGTAGAAGGTGACAAGCTATGAAAGGTGCTCTCTTTACCTCTCTTTGTTTTCTATCTAACTTCTTTTACATGTGTAACTAGTTTTTCCCTCATGGCTCTAACTACTAACCATCTAACTAGTCTTACTTCTTTATGATAATCCACATGAATCTAATAGCCTCACTTTGGCCTTGCTCTTGCAAGAGCCATTGATGGCTCATGATGATGGATCTAACACTCTAACTTCCTAACCGCTAACAAGCTAACATTACTTTACTTCATGCTTGCTCTTATGGGTTTTGATGATCTAAGTGTAGCTTGTACTTGTTATGTTGTGTTGGGTTGTAAGGAGTTACATATGGGCCATGCTTTGAATCGCTCTTGAACCAAGGACTAGTGATGGCCAATGATACGTGTGAGGCAACTATCACTAAGAGGTTAGCGTGTTGGTGGAGTCATTAGTAGTTAGTGCCGTGAGCTTTCTTTATTTTCCACTTATTTTAGAAATACAACAAAAATCACAAAGACATTCTTTTCAATGTTTCTCACTTCTTCGTATTTCACCGTAACTCTCTTTTCTTTTCTTTTCATTTTTAAAACTTTGAAGAAACTTTAACAAACACGTGAATCAGCCGGTAAAGCTTCTATCGCCTCCCGTCCTTGTGGATACGACCCGTATAGCCACTTTGCTACTACGGAAGAATCGCAAAAGCAGTAACTTCGACCCACATTTCCTTCTCTTATTTTAGTACTTGCTTTTTGTCGCGATCAAATTTTGGCGCCGTTGCCGGGGATGGGAATGGTTTGATTTCACAAGTTTGCTAACTTTTCTTCTTTGTTTTTTGGTGTGCAGGTTAAAGCTTTAGCATTGCAAAAATCCACACTTGCTCAAGTGTGGTCGGGTAATTCTTGTATATTTTATATTCTGCTGCTAATTTTTGTTTATATTACCTGTGCACTGTAAATAATTGTAAGAACTAAAATACAGAAATTGGATGCTTAAAACGGTTTAGACATTTGCATCTAGGCACGTGTCAATTTTTTTTTCCAATATACTGTATTTTATTCTTTTGTTGTTGTGATATTGATAGGAGGTATACATATGGCATTGCATATAGTATAGGACAAACACTTCAGTGATTTACTTGCTTTTTTGTGTTCATCCTTATCTATATTGCACACTTGCACGAATTTAACTTAAGGGCAAAACTCAAGACAACATAAGGTGGGGAAGTTATTACCCTCCCTTGGCCCAAAAATCACCTCCCCACTCACACAACCCAAGCCTAAATAAAACATGCTAGACGTTGGCCCCTAGGGACATCTCGGACTCATTTAGGAGATTGACCTAAGGGGGAAGTTGTTAGAATTTGACTCTTGCTAAATCGGTGTCTAGGTTGGGGATTGAGAGGCGAAACCTCGAAGAACGGTGGTTTGGCATAATTAGGCCCGTTGCTCCGGCACGGATACCTCCCACTGTCTTGCCCCAACCTGGCCGATTAACTTGTGGTCAGCTTCCGACAACAGACCCCCCGTGGACAGTCTAACCAGTTAGGAGTCGTCTAGGTCTAAGTCAACCCTAGCATAGACTTGTTTTCTTTTTCTTTGTTTGTTTGTTTGTTTGTTTGTTTTTCTTTTTTTTGTATATTGTGAAATGGATTTTAACAACAATAATTCTTTCAATCATAATATGAATCCATATTTCACTCCGACCTCATTTGACTCGGATAACTCTGACCGGCAATGTACAACATGAACCAACCATATATGCCGGGTTGGGATTATCCGAATCAATATGACCCATATCCTCAACATAAAGATTATAATTTTCAAAATAATTTCAACTCTTCACAGAGTTCATGGGGATTCACTTACCCCGAGTCAAATTTTCAACCACCTTGTCCACAAGTTCCACAGTATTCATTCCCCAATTTTGATTCATATACTCCTTTTCCTGAACCACCAATTGAAGAGAAATCATCATTGGAAAGGAGTATGGAAGAGTCCCTAGAACGAATGCAAAATTTGCTTAATTCACAAATCTTCCCACATCAAACTCCACATCCTCCTTTTCTAGAGAATCCAATTGAAGAAGAATCTGAGCTAGAAAAGCGTTTTGAAGACTTTTGTGATAGAATGCAAAACATGTTGGACTCATCCTCTCAACCAAATTTTCAAGACTCATACTCATCTTTTCCAGTCTCATCACTTCAAAATGAACAAACTTCAACACTGGGATTGAGTATGGAACCCTTGCGTGAGTTCGAGCAGCAACCGCAAAATCCGATGGACTCACAATTTCACCACAATTTTCAAAATCAACTTCCATACTTAGATTTTCAAGAACCAATTACAAAGAGTATGGAAGACATGATTCCAAATCCAAATCCTGTTACACAACCGATCAGTAGGTTAGATTCAATTTTGAGCGAATTGATCAATGAAAGCGAGGAAAGCCTTTCTTCTCAACCTTTGACCGATTCCTATATCCCTAACTCCACTGATTGGACCCATGAATCATGTCATTTTGGAAATTCAGCTTCAATTTCAGAACACACATTTGAACTTGACCAATCTCCAAGTTATGAAAGTCACCTGGACATGTTGGCCAGTTACCCTTTTCTTGAAATTGAACTTCACCATGAATGTGATCCCGAACCTCATGTTAGTGATTCCATTTCACTTTTTGATTCAATAATGACTCCGGTATCTTTACCAGATTTTTTCTCTATTCCGGAGTCAACATTGAATCCTGCACCAGTACACCGTGAAATGGAATCACCAATCTCTTATGATCACACTTCATTAATGGGGAAAGTGTGTGAATATCAATTCTTTGGTTTGGACCCTGTTTTTGAACCAATTTCGACTCTCATTGTTGACTCTCGACTTGATCTGAGTCAACTTCCCGAGTCGGTATCGGTTTTTGTTCCTGATCCCTTGGAGTCCAAATCCATCATCTTCCAAAATCACACTTCATTGTTGGACAAGAATATTGAAGAAAATGACTCAGTAATTATTTTGAAATTTGGAAATTTGATGGGGATAAATTTTTAAATAAGATCATTCAATCCATCATTTCTTTCTGGGGTCATATTAGAGAGGTCCTTGGTGGATTTCTGGATGATCCACGATATCTTGATTGGGTCGCAACACTTGGCCCAATCCGACCACCTCCAGAACCACCCCCTTGAGGTAATCTTCCTTCCCTCTCCATTTATTTCATGTCTATACACATTCACGATGCATTGAGGACCATGCATGAGATAAGTGTGGGGGAGGGTTACTAACGTAGCTAGTTTTATATTTTCTTTCTTTTACACTTCTTTTATACTTCTTTTTACTTAAAAATAAATAAAAAAAATTATAAATAAAAAATTTCTTTTCTTTTTACAAAACTTTTTGAAACAAGAGAAATAGTTTTGATCCATTTTAAGAAAATTAAGATTATCTTAGGAATTAGGAAGACCTAAAATTATGAAATTTTAAACCGAGTCAAAATAATAGATCATGTTTAAATTTTTTGGATAAGAAAATAAGATTGAAAAGATAATTTGATCTTGAATTTTTTGCCTTAGATTTATGCACTCCACACTTACACAATTTTTGGGATTGAAACAAAGACTGAAATGCCATAAATATTTATATATATATAAAAAAAAATATTATTATAAATAAAAACCACTTATTGAAGTTGGGTAATTATGCCTCAGGAAGCATGATTATTCACACCTAAAATGGTGGATAAAAATGAAATAATCCCTTTAGTTTTGTGGCCTTGTTTACTCGAGTCCTTAAGTCCGAGGGATGTTTTCTCATCTGGTGCCCTAAGACCATCTGGTTTGGGAGTCACCGGCTAAAGGCTCATTACCTGGGTAAATAAGAAAGCCTAAGAAAACTAAGGGAAGAAAAAAAAAAAGAATATATATATATATATATATATGGCATGAAAGTTAGAGTCGATATCCCAAAAATCTTCACTGTTCACAAAGTGCATATTTTCTAAGAGTTTTATGAAAAGATCAAAGAGTCAATTCAATTTTAAATTCTTACATTTAATTTATAACAAGATTTTTTGCATTTTGACTTAGTTAAGAAAGAACAATTTCTGGTTAACCTATGACCTTAGATCACTTATATTTTCACAAAAATACTTCAACACTTTTCTCTATTTTAAAAATGTGTTTTCAAAATACTCACATTTGATTTCTTTCTTTATGGATTTTATGGGTGTAATCCGCTGAAAACCCTCAGGAGACAAAACTCCTCCTCTAAGGGGAACTTAGAGGTTTAACGGCTTGTTGCACATGCTCAGTGCAATCGCGTCACCTGCGAAAGTGGTGTAATAATTTTCGTAGTCTTTTGTTTTGCTCGAGACAAGCAAAAGATAAGTGTGGGGGTGTGATTAGTCTCTAATTTTGAATAATTGTCATCACATTCTCACATTTATTTAATAATAAATTCTGCTAATAATACCTTGCTTCCTTGATCTTAGGTCAATGGTGTTCAAATGAAGAAGAAGACCCAAATCACCATTTATTTGGTGATTAAAGGGGTATTAAAATATCTATTGACCTAAAAAGCTGGTTCTGTCAAAACCAGGGGCGCCAAACCAGAAACCGGCAACTTTATCCGACAGGGCGACAACCAGACAACGCACGACAGGCGGCGCCGCGCGCGCCGCAAAGGTATTGCCGCGGAAACGCGGCTTTTGCCGCGTTTCCGCGGCAATACGGCGGAGCCACGCGCGCCGTTTGCGGTCACTTCTTGTCCCCTGCGTCCCCCGTTCCTCTGAAGCTATAAATACCCCCCTGGGGTTCTTGACTGAAGAGAATGCAGAGTAGAGGCAAGTTTAGGAGTAGTTTTGATTTCCATGTTGTAATTTAGTTTAGGTTAGGTTAGTTTCTCTTCTTCTTCCTCATTGTATATTTCCATTTTTTAGATCTTGTATTAGGAGAAGGAGTGATTCATGAGTGGAATGTAAGAGTACTTGTAGTAGAAGGTGACAAGCTATGAAAGGTGCTCTCTTTACCTCTCTTTGTTTTCTATCTAACTTCTTTACATGTGTAACTAGTTTTTCCCTCATGGTTCTAACTACTAACCATCTAACTAGTCTTACTTCTTTATGATAATCCACATGAATCTAATAGCCTCACTTTGGCCTTGCTCTTGCAAGAGCCATTGATGGCTCATGATGATGGATCTAACACTCTAACTTCCTAACCGCTAACAAGCTAACATTACTTTACTTCATGCTTGCTCTTATGGGTTTTGATGATCTAAGTGTAGCTTGTACTTGTTATGTTGTGTTGGGTTGTAAGGAGTTACATATGGGCCATGCTTTGAATCGCTCTTGAACCAAGGACTAGTGATGACCAATGATACGTGTGAGGCAACTATCACTAAGAGGTTAGCGTGTTGGTGGAGTCATTAGTAGTTAGTGCCGTGAGCTTTCTTTATTTTCCACTTATTTTAGAAATACAACAAAAATCACAAAGACATTCTTTTCAATGTTTCTCACTTCTTCGTATTTCACCGTAACTCTCTTTTCTTTTCTTTTCATTTTTTAAAACTTTGAAGAAACTTTAACAAACACGTGAATCAGCCGGTAAAGCTTCTATCGCCTCCCGTCCTTGTGGATACGACCCGTATAGCCACTTTGCTACTACGGAAGAATCGCAAAAGCAGTAACTTCGACCCACATTTCCTTCTCTTATTTTAGTACTTGCTTTTTGTCGCGATCAATAAATATGCACTTTTGACTATCTATCAGACATCCTTGCCTCATTTACTTGATGGCTCTTACGGCCGATATGATTGATGTATCATGATTAAATTTCACCCCTTCAAAAATGAACTCAGGAACCCCTTCCATTTTAAAGATGATTCTCTTTCCATTACAATCCACATGTGTGCTATTAGCGGACAAGCAATTCATTCTTAGTATCACATCAAATTCCATCTCGTCCAGCTTTATCAAATCAATAAAAATTTTCGTCTCCCCAATTAACGCTTCACAATTTGCATATTTAGTGCTAGTTATTACCTTTGCCCCTATGGTGTGGATACAACCAATTGAAATCCTAGGGGTTCCGGTGTTTGATTCAATTTATATGTAAAAGTACTAGATATGAGTGAGTGAGTAGCTCTGAGATCAAATAATGCACAAGAGATATGCCCAAATATGGAGATCATACCTTCCACTACTGCATTCAAGGTCATCACTTCCCGGTGGGTCAACACAAAAACTTTTCCTTGAGCCCATGGCTATTGTACAGACGATTGAGTTACAGCAGGTTGTGGTGCATTACTGGGCTATCTAAAATTGCTGACTGGTCCCCTAAGAGGATTTATTCTCATTGCTGACCTCCCATTTCCTCTACTCGACCCTTGGCTTCCCCGCATTGTTAGACAATTTTCTTCAAATGCCCTATTCCTCCACTATCATAACAAGTCCTTTTCTGAATGCAAGTTTCAAAATGGTTTGTGTTACACTTCTAACACCAAGGAACTCTGTGATTCTGGGGTGGGACGGAAATGTAGTCTATGCTCTCTGAAAAATATTTCTGTTCCTCAACCATGATCCTCCGCCTCTGATCCATTCTTTCCTTCGGAATGTTGCATCAAACCCAGATCCTTTATTGCTAGTAGATCCCGATGCCACAGATTCTTATGGTCCTGATATCGGGGATGCTTTGGCACAGATAGTCCCCTCACCCAATCTTCTCGACTTTCTTGCATATCCATCTCCACTTTTAGGGCTTTTATCATAGCCTGAAGATAATTTCTCAATTATAGGGTGATAATTGTGATTATCATTTATATTTTGTATCACTTTTATACCTCTTTTATTACACATTTAATTCTGCATGGGTATTTTTATTTATGTTTATGAAGAGATGATTGCAGCAATATATTTCAAGATCCAAACATCCAGATGTTAGCCCAAAGGCCCATCACTCTTGTTTTGATGATGATTAACTCATGTAGTTATAGTACTAATAATCTTGTGCTCATTTAGTTTCAAATATTCTATCAAGATCTCAGTCAGTGTTTAACTTCAACAAAGATTTGAAGTCAAAATTTGAAGTTAGCACCTTTTGATTCAAGAACTCGCGCATAAAGATCGCATCAAGTACTTAAGAGGAGTCTAGCTCATGGATCAAGGTTTGGACCAAGTCAAGATGGAGAAGAAGATTATCAAGAGAAGATTTTTCAAGAAGACTTGAGTCATATTTGTAAGTGTTAAGATTTTATTTTTAGATAAAATTAAAGGATAGATTAGTTATGGATTGCTCAAGCTCATTATACACACACACAAAAAATATTTAAAATATTTCATATTAAATAGTTTTGATTTTAGAAAATACCGTTTGATTTTGAGCTTCAAAGAATATATCTTTTGGTTTCATGAATAGATTTTATGAAAACAAGTTTACATGATTTATATGTATATTAGATTTTATCCATACACATTGATGCTTCATATAGTTCAGAAAAACTTATTTGATGTTTCTACTTCATGGTTTTAAGTTTTGTTAAAGTCAAAACTTATTTTTGAGCTTATTGTCAAAAACAAGTATATTCATCTTGTATGTGTATTGGATCATATCCATGCACACTATGCTTCAAAAATAAAAAAAATATCTTATTTTTGTATTTGAACAAGTTTTGAAAAAAAAATCATATTTTCCTTTATAAGTTTGGTTTTTGAAAAATACAGTTTTTATTTTAAGGCTAAATTTTTATATCATAAAAATAGTTCAAATTATTTGTAATATGTGTTGATTTTTGATTATATATTTATACTTCAAAGTATTTCAATGAACTTATTTTTGTGAATTTTTATGAGATTTAAATAAAATTTTAGAGTTTTAAAATACCAAGTTTCAAATCCTTAAAACCCTGACCTTTGACTTCTGGCGGTCGACCTGGCGGTCGATCGATGTGCATAGAACGTGCATAAGCCCTAGGCTTGAGGGCCGGTCAACCGGATGGTCGACCGATCTAGAGAGCTTGCTCTCTGGATTGGGCCCCGGTGGACCAAGCGGTCAACAAATCAGAGAGCAATGCTCTCTGGTTCTTGCATCGGTCGATCGGGCGGTCGACTGACAACCCCAACAGTCTGAAAAATAACCGTTGGCCGGTCGACCGACAGGCCATTTGGCCCCTCAACGGTTAGTTTTCTGCAGCCTATAAATTAGGGTGTTTTGGGCTAGTTTTGGTCAAGATTTTGGGAGTGTTTTCTAGAGCTATTTTCGTATCTTCCAAAGAAGTTTTTCAACAAGAATTTAGAGTTTTCATTTCCAAATAAAAAGGATTTTTCAAGAGTGAATCTCTTGATTTTATCAAATGCTTTATTGAGTTTTCCATCTCCAAATCTTTTCAAGTTTTTCTCACACAAGCTTGAGCTATCCATTGCATATCTATCCTTTAGGATCCTTGTTTATGAGATTTGTTTTTGGTGATCAAGAGTAGAAGATCACCAAGTGTTCCACCCCTTTGTATTGAAAATTTATAGAGGTGCGGTCTCGGCAAGCTAGTGTGCTTGCGTGTATTGTTCTTGCGGGAACAAGTGAGGGACTTGCGGGTCCAAGAGTTCTTGAGGGAGCTCGTTGTAGGTTTTGCGGCACCGAGTGATCTTGCGGGATCGTTATAGTGAAAATTCTTCATAGTGGTGAAGGCGGGGACATAGAGCAAGTGTGCTCGAACCTCAAAATAATTCTCCTGTGTTTGTGATTGTTAATCTCTCTCTCTTGTGTTTATATATCTTGCATGCTTATATTGTTCATCTCTTTGTATGCTTGATACAACGTGTGCTTTATTGTTAAACATGTTGGGTTGTTTGTTTGCTCACACTTGTTTTCAACCAAGAGAGCCATAGGGACACTTCAACTCTTAATCTAGAGGAATCTTGAGGAGATAGTCCAGAGCTCTTCACCGAGAATTCGGCTCCACTCTTATGTTATACCTTGTGAGTTAGCATAATAGTTTTTACTTTGCATAATTAGTTTTAATTCTCTATTAGTTTGGCATTAGATTAGCTTGTCACCTATTCACCCCACTCTATGTGACTTACAATTGATATCAGAGCTCAGTGCTCTTGATTTGGGTCTAAAAATCTAGAGTTAAAGATCTTTATTTTTGGTAATCACAATATTTGCATACACACACATGAATTTCATTGCACCTCCCATGTTTGATATTCTTAACTTCCAGATTTAAAAATTAAGATGTCTATGTACCTAAAAGCCCTAAGTATTCATGTTTATTTTGCCACTATTAAAGATTTTTATTTTGTAAATGGCAAACATGTAGATGCTAATGCAAAAGCCATCCATGCATTGAAGCTAACCCTAAATGATGAATATTTATCTAGAGTTTCTAACTTTAATTCTACTTTTGTAGTACGGAACACTCTTGTCTCCCTTGGTGAACAAAAGCAACATTAAATAGGGAGTGACTCGGATGTAGGAAGTGATGGTTCAAATGCATGCTATATGGTCTAAGGGATGACCCCCTTGAGGTAAACTCCGACTTCGAGTTTGATGATGATGTTGACATGCCATGATGAACTTGCTATGTTTTTCAACAACTTCTTAAAAAATATAATTTGTTAAAAATGGAAAACAAAAGTTTGAAAAATAAAAATAATTTTATTTGAAAAGAAAAATACTCTCTCCAAAATAAATTTGATATTATTTCAAAAGAAATAAACTTTTAAAAAAGGAGAATGTTTCCTTGTCTTAAAAATTAAATGATATTTGTGAAGAAAATAATTCTTTGAAAAAGAAAATAATTTGAAAGAAAAGAAAATTTTCTATTTCTAAAAATAATTTTTTTGTTTCTCATGTCTCTTCTTTCAAAATTAATAATGATATTTCTATTATGAAGAAGAACGTTGATTGTTTGGGCTCTACTTAGAGTCAATGTGCATTTAAACACAATAAATTGGAATCTATGTTTCGCAAGAAACATGTTTCACATATTCATGCACACCATCCACGACATCTCATGCACACCATGCTTATACTCATCACACTCACATACATGCTAAAGTGTACACATGTACGCACTGTGGCCGCAAGGGCCATCTTGTAAAATTTTGTTTTGATAGACTACACATTTCAAATTTTACAAATAAAAATGTTTGGATTCTAATTGTTTCTAACCCTCTTGGACCCAATAAAAGAATATGGGTACCAAAATTCTCACCCCTTTTGTTTGATGTAGGTGTGGGCTCTCACAAAACGTGTAGTGTCTTGATGGTAGATGCATTTGAGCTCGAAGGACACATCCATTTGATGCATCACTATCAAGAAAGCATGGTGGGAGGACCATCTTTTGTCTTGGAGAAATGAATTAGCTACATCGGTATTGGTAACCATTTCTTCTTTCACCTTTTAAAAATCTTTAAAATGTTTATATGCTAGTGCAGTAACCTAAACTCTATCATATGAAGTTTTGTGCTTATAATTGAGTTGATTGGTTGTATGCTATGCATGTATTTTTGAAAAACTTTTCAATGGATTTATATGCCTATTCCTTTGGATTGATTTATGTTTTTACATACTTTAGTTAAAACATATATTGTTTTAAGTGCTCAAATTTATGAGAATTTATGATATTTTATTGAAGGAAAAAAGACCAAGTTTTAATCCCTGAAAATATGTGACCAGGCCTTCTGCCGGTCGACCGGACGGCCGACCAAGACAGAAGTCGGTCTACGGGTCCGACCGATCGATGTGCACAAACGTGCACAACCAGTTTGGCTGGAGGGCCGGTCGACCGACCCGGTCGACCGGCAGAGAGCTCTGCTCTCTGTATCCAGGCCTCGGTCGACCGGGCAGTCGACTGATGGCACAATGATCGAAAATTCGACCGGTGGCACAACGGTTGCCGGTCGACCGAGCGGTTGACTGACAGCAGAGTCAGCTGCTGATTTAGCCTCTAACGACTATATTTTGGGAGCTTATAAATTGGGATTCCCTTAGACTGTTTTCAACAATATTTAAAGTGGGTTCTCAAGCTAGTTTTTCCTGCCTTTATAAGTGTTTATCTCCACTTGTTTTAGAGCCAAATACTTTCATATAAAAAGGAGAGTTTTCAAGAGTATTTTGAAAAATATTTCTTGCATTTTTCACCACAAAACTATTCTGGTTTTTCTCATACATACATGAGCTTTCCATTGTCATATCTATCCTATAGGAGAGTTGTTGTGAGAGTGTTTTTAGGTGATCAAAGTGTTGAGATCACCAAAGTATTTCATCTTGTATTTGAGGAGGCGAACATGCGGGTTCGTGTTGTTTTGAGTTCTTGTAGGAGCTCGGTTTAGAGGTGCGGCCTCGACAAGCTAGTGTGCTTGCGTGTGTTTATTCTTGCGGGAATAAGAGAGGGACTAATGAGTCCAAGAGTTCTAGTGTGAACTCCTTGTAGGTGTTGCAACACCGAGTGATCCGGTGGGATCGATTCTAGTAGAAATCCTTAATAGTGTTGAAGGCAGGGACGTAGAGCAAGGGTGCTCAAACCTCGAAACAAATCGCCCGTGTTTGCGATTGCTCTCTCTATCTCTCACTTGTGTTTATATCTTGCATACTTACATTTCTTATCTCATTATATGCTTTATATATCTTGTGCTTAATTGTTATATGCTTGGGATTGTTTGCTCACACTTGTATTCAACCTAGAGAGCCATAGTGGCACCTCAACTCTTATCTAGAGGAATCTTGAGGAGATAGTCCAGAGCCCTTCACCGGGAATTCGGCTACACTCTTATGTTAAACTTGATGTGTTAACTTAATAATTTTTATTTGCTTAAATAGTTTTTAATTCTGCATTAATTCATCATTAGATTAGCTAGTCACCTATTCACCCCCCTCTAGGTGATTTCACATTTCCCACTTTCTTTCATTGATCAAATGCTTGAACGTTTAGCTGACCACGGGTATTACTATTCTTAGACGGTTACTCGGGATATAATTAGATTTTCATTGCTCAAGAAGACCAAGAAAAGGCCACTTTCACATGTTCATTTGGGATATTTGCATATTGTCCAATGCCTTTTGGCTTGTTTAATGTCCCGATAACGCTTCAACGTTGCATGTTGAGTCATTTCTCTTATATGGTGCAACAATTTTTGAAAATATTCATGAATGATTTCTCCATTTATGGAGACTCATTTGATCAATGTCTTCACTATCTCGAACTCGTCCTCCAATGTTGTGTCGAGAAAAATCTGACACTGAACTGGGAAAAATGCCACTTCATGGTAAGATATGGAATTGTCTTGGGTCATGAAATTTTTAAGAATGAAATTGAAGTGGATAAAGCCAAGATTGAGTTCATAGCTAAGCTCCCGATGTCGAAATATATTAAAGATATCTGATCCTTCATAGGACACGCCGATTTTTATCGTAGGTTCATTAAGAACTTTAACAAAATTACTAAACCCTTAACTAACCTTTTAGCTATGTCCTTCACTTTTGATAGTGGATATCTTAATGCTTGGGAGAAGCTAAAAGATGAGCTTAATTCTGCACCAATCATCTCTACACCGGATTGGTCAAAATCGTTTGAAATCATGTGCGATGTTTCAGAGTTTGTTATAGGCGCTGTCTTAAGACAATGCATTGATAACAAGCAGCACATGATTTACTACTCAAGTAGGACTCTCAATGATGCGAGAAGGAATTCTTGGATGTATTATTTGCATTAGAAAAATTCTATCCCTACCTACTTAGGTCCAAAACCATCATCTTCACCGATCATTCTGCCTAAGATACCTTATGGCGAAGAAAAAAGCTAAGGTCCGACTAAATCATTGGATCTTACCTCTTCAAGAATTTGTTCTCGAGATTCGAGATAAGAAAGGCTTAAAAAATATCATTGTTGACCATCTCTCACGCATCCCAAACTCACCATGCAATGAACTACCCATCAATGATAACTTTCCCGATGAACAACTCTTGGTTGCCTTTAGGGAACCTTGGTTCACTGACATAGTAAACTGCTTAGTCACGAACCAAACTCCATCTCATTGGTCTAAACAAGATGTCCACCAGTTCTTATCTCAAGTCTGATATTTCTTCTAGGAGGAACCATATCTTTACGAGTACTATTCCGACCAAATCATTAGGAGATTCATTCTCCCGAGGTTCTTAAGAGTGTTCTATCTTTTTATCACGAGCTTGCATGCGGTGAACACTTTGGTCCCCACAAAACTACTGAAAAAGTGCTACAAAGTGGGTTCTATTGGCTTACTTCGTTCTAAGATGCCTTTGAGTTGTGCAAGATGTGTCATAGATGCCAAATGGTAGGGAGGATCTCTAAGCGAAACATGATGCCCCTCAACCCAATTCTAGAAATAGAACTGTTTGATATTTGAGGCATGAACTTTATGGGTCTATTTCCTAATTTATTTGGGAACCAATACATATTGCTTATTGTGGACTATGTGTCCAAGTGGGTGAAGCCATTCCAAGCAAAACTAATGACAATGAAGTTGTCATCAAGTCTTATGCGATACCCTCTCGCGTTTCGGAACCCCTCGTTCTATCATTAGTGATATGGCACCCACTTTTGTAATAGATCCTTTGAAAGTCTTATGCGAAAGTATGTCATAACTCACAAATTGTTCACACCATATCATCCTTATACTATTGGGCAGGTAGAGGTCTTCAACAGAAAAATTAAGCTTATTTTGGAGAAAATCGTGAACCAAAATAGGAAAGACTGGTCTATCAAACTGATAGATGCCTTATGGGTCTACAAACCACTTTCAAGATAATTTTAGGGATGTCTCCTTATAGGTTAGTCTTTGAAAAGGCTTGTCATCTGTCTATTGAGTTAAAGTACCGAGCTTAACGGGTCATAAAGCAGCTAAATTTTAATTTAGATAAGGCCGGCGACCTTCAGAATTTGTAAATTTTCGAACTTGAGGAGTTGAGAAATGAGGCCTATGAGAATGTTAAAATAACAGAAAGTAGGGTTAAGATTTTTCATGATAAGTTTATCATGAGAAAAACTTTTATCTCAGGCAAAAAGTCTTACTTTATAATTTTATGCTTCATTTTTTTGCAGGGAAACTGAATCGAGATGGACTGGGCTATTCATTGTAAAGACCGTATTTTCACATAATGTTGTTGAGATCAGTGACACCAAGAATGAAAATGACTTTAAAGTAAATGGTCAACGCCTCAAACCTTTCTTGGAATCAGAGCCAGGAAATGAAAAGGTTATGGGGTCTTTTCGACCCAGTGTATCGGTAATTTTCTTTTACATTTTATTTCATGCATCTATTCATTTCTTTCATACATTGAGACAATGCATGAGATAGGTGTGGGGGAGGGTTCTAACATGATTAATATAACTAAAAAAAGAAGAAAATAATAAAATAAAAAACTTTTTGAAAAAAGAACAATATTTTGACATATTTTTTATAAGAAATTAAGTCAATTTTAAGGAATGAGAGAATCATAATTAGGATTTCTTTTACTTGGTCAAAATATGATCATTTGTTTGATTTCTAAGGTTAGAAAAAAATTTAGAAAAGTAATTTAGTTTTACTCTTTACCTTGATGAAATATGCACACTTTATACACTTACACACTTATGATTCAAAAACAAAGATTCTTATGCCTTATAAAAAAAAAGAATATATATATATATATATATATATATATATATATATATATATATATATATATATATATATATATATATATATATATATATATATATATATATATATGCATTATAGAGGGATCTGTACCTCAGCCACCAGCTGAGAGAGACTCTCTCAGCTGGCGCAATGTGGCTGAATTTTAACCATAATTTTGGATGCTGGTATCATGGTCGCATTGTTATATGAGGACTGTGATTAAGTTGCAATGATTTTATGAGGATTGCTATCATGATCGCAGTGTTTTTTAAGGACTGTGACCAAGGTCGCAATCTTTTTCTGAGGACTGTTACCATGGTCGTAGTCCTAATTACACTGAAAATATATGATTTTTTAGGACTGCGACCATGTTACAGTAGACTGGGACCATGTAGCAGTAAGTTTGCAACCATTTTCAAGTGACAGCTGAGAGAGTCTCTCTCAGCTGGCGGTTGAGGTACATTTTTCTCATATATATATATATGAGAAATATATATATATATATATATATATATATATATATATATATATATATATATATATATATATATATATATATATATATATATATATATATATATATATATATGAGAAAAATGTATATCAGCCGCCGGCTGAGAGACTCTCTCAGTCTGCGGTGACGTGGCTCAATATTTGCCACCCCACTAAGTTGCGCCCCGCTTATAGGAACAAGTTAAATTACTAAATACCCCTTGGTAAAAGGTACTCGCGCCGTTATTGTTTATTATTATTTTTTTCCCTAATTTTTTACCGCTCGTTGTCAGATTTATGTTATTTTTTATTATTATTTTTCCCCTTTTTTTACCGCTCTTTATAAGATTTAGGTTATTGTTTATTATTATTATTTCCCCTATTTCTTTACTGCTCTTTGTCAGATTTAGGTTCTCCTTTTCTAGCCTGCCATAAAGTTTTCTCTGAAAATATCGATTTTCAGAGCAGATTTTTCTCCTTTTTATTTAATGTCGACGTCGGAGCAGTCTACTTCCCCTGCCAATTCTGGTCGCAGTCGTAAGCGATCTCTATCTCCGATCTAAATATGGAGGATATATCATCTGGTTCAACTTTCTCTCAGAATATTGGAAGTATTGAAGGGTTGACATCTTTGCATGCTGATCAATAGGTTTTTATTGTGTCATTTTTTTCCCGCAATTTTTAAATGTAGAAGCTTTTTCTGTAGCGTATATGGAACTGCGACATATATTTCGTTTTACAGAACAAAATAATCACTTGTTCTAAAGTTTAAGAACTGCGACCACGGTCGCAGTTTGATTTTAAAATAATCTCCGGCTGTAAAAGCTATTTTTTGTAACTATGACCTAAGTCGCATTCCTTGTTGTTATAATTCTTACACGTTTCTATGTCAATTATATTCAGTTTATACACTAAATCATAAGAATGTATCTTAAGGTCGCAGTATATATTTATTAGAGAGTTGCACAGTTATTATTCACAGAAACTAAGAAATTTTGTGATATCTCAAATAATTTTTAACATACTGACATCTCAAATGATTGAACATCAATATTGCGACATCTCAAATGATTTTTAAAATACTGCGACCAAGGTCGCATACATCTTCAACGCAAATTGAAACAACTGCGACCCTGGTCATCAGAAAATGGAATGAAAAGCAATTGAATTTTAAAACACAGCGACCAAGGTCGCATACATCTACAACGCAAATTTAAACAACTGTGACCCACGCTGACAGAAAATGGAATGAAAAACAAATGATGTTTAAAACTCTGCGACCAAGGTCGCATACATCTACAACGCAAATTTAAACAACTGCGACCCACGTCGACAGAAAATGGAATGAAAAACTAATGATGTTTAAAACTCTGCGACCAAGGTCGCATACATCTACAACGCAAATTGAAACAACTGCGACGCGGGTCGTCAGAAAAGAGAATGAAAATAAATGATTTTTAAAACACTGCGACCAACGTCGCATACACTTACAACGCAAATTGAAACAACTGCGACCCAGGTCGACAGAAAATGGAATGAAAAATTATTTATATTTGGTAAAACGGTACGACCAAGGTCGCATACATCTAAAACGCTAACTCAAACATCTGCGACCCAGGTCGACTGAAAGGGAATGAAAAAAATAAATAATTTTTAAAACGCTACGACCAAGGTCGCATACATCTACAACGCTAATTCAAACAACTGCAACCCAGGTAGACAGAGAAGGGAATGAAAAAACTAGAAATAAATTGGACCTTTTTCACTCTGTTACAAAATTTATAAATTTAAAAAGCTATTCATGATCTCAACTTGTGAATCTCTCTCTTATTTGCGACCATGGTTGCAAGTTTTTCAAAAAAAAGTGAAAAAAACGGTATCAAATCTGAAAAAAAAAATATAACTATTAACATCCACAAACCCTAAAAAAATTGCTTTTGTTCCCCATTACCATTTTCAACGGATAATTTCTTTGGCGTCATATGTAGCAAATATATTTTTAAAAAACTAAGAAATTTTGTGAAACAATAGAAGTAATCTCTTCAAAATGATCAACTGAAATTTTAGATCTGTAATTTTTGTGAAAGGAAATGTTTTACATAGTAAAAAATTGTGAGGGAGGGTATTTTCGTCAAATACACTGTTGAGGTGACTGATAGTAATTTAGGCGGGATTTCTCTGGTCTTTGTCCGCCAAAATTAATGTTAATTTCGTGGCTATTATGTTGCCACGTCCCGCCGGCTGAGAAGCTCTCTCAGCCGTCAGTTGAGGTACAATAACCCCTATATATATTATATATATATATATACACACACACACACACCACAAATCCTCCGCTTAAGCTAGGTATTTGTGCCTCATAATGTATAAGTATTCACACCTAAAAGTGGTACATCTTATAAATAAAATCTTTAGTTTTGTGGCCTGTTGTTTGCTTGTCCTTAAGTTCTTGGGGCGTTTTCTCACCCGGTGCCCTAAGACTGTCCGGTTTGGATGTCACCGACTAAAGGCTCATTACATAGGTAGATTAGAAAGCCTAATAGAACTAAGGAATAATACCACCAAAAATAAATAAATAATAAGCCATAAAAGTTATAGTTAAAGGACCACTTGTCAAATTTCACTGTTACGAAGGTGCATATGACTTAGGGTAAAGTAATAGACTAGATGAGAAATACAAGTTTGACTTCTTACTTTGATTCATAACAAGTTTTTGAATAGGGTTTAAGTTTAAGAATAACAATTATGTTTTCCTATAACTCATAGATTACTTGAACTCTTATAATAATACTTCAA
This sequence comes from Agave tequilana, assembly GCA_038442645.1. Classification (NCBI taxonomy): domain Eukaryota; kingdom Viridiplantae; phylum Streptophyta; class Magnoliopsida; order Asparagales; family Asparagaceae; genus Agave; species Agave tequilana. The sequence goes on from JAVJIF010026584.1 coordinate 53,470, forward strand.
ATATTTTATTTCTTTTTCAAAACTCTTTTTGAAAATACTAATGCTTTCTCTTTCTTTTTGGTTTTTGTAGGTGTAATTTACTGAAAACCCTCAGGAGACAAAACTCGTCCTCTAGGGGTAACTTAGAGGTTTAACGGCTTGTTGCACATGCTAAGTGCAATCGTGTTTCCTACAAAAATGGATAGTTAGTTTTTGTTTTGCTCGAGGACGAGCAAAAGATAGGTATGGAGGTGTGATCGGTCACTGATATCGCATAATTGTAGTCATATTTTTCATAACTATGTTATAATAAACTTTATTTTTTCTTATTTTTGTCTAATAATGTATAGGCCTTTACCAAGGGAAAAGAAGAGCAAAGAAGCTCAAAGCCCATCTAAATTATGATTTAATTCAGATTTAATTCAAATCAAGGCAAATCAAGAAAGATAAAACTGATTGAAAATCAGTTAAACTCGAATTTCATAAGATCCAGTTAGTTAACCGAAGATCAACGGAGAATCGTCGAAATCAAAAGATCAAATTGGCAAATATTTTGGGATAAACGTAAAGAAAAATCAATTTCTTCATATCCTCAGCCCTGATGTGGCCAGGTGGCCACATCCGGGCCGCAGATCCGTGGCTTGGTTGAAAAGATAGGGGAGCATTTGCTTCCCCTATCTGCTCACACTCTCCCCCTTTGATTTTTCCCTATAAATACTGAGTAATTTGTGTTGAGAAGGGATGAAGAGTATGAGTAAATTCTTACTTTGTTTTTTAAGCTTAGGATTGTTGTTAGATAGTTTATGAGAAGTTGTATGTCAGTTTTTAATTTATAATTCAGTCCAAAAATAAAGTGGGAGAGAGAAAGAGTGATTGTAATCTGACGTTGAAGTGGCATCAATAAAGATTCAGACTTCTTTTCTTCTCCACTCATGGGTATGTTGCATTTCAATTCAATATATTCTTTCTTAGTAATGAGTAGCTAAATCCTGTCCTTTTGTGCTCAGTGATCTCTCTTCTCTATTCTTGATCTGATAGATTTTAATGACAAAGACCCAATTGAATCATTTGAATGCCTTAAATTAAGCCTTGCTTATTGTGAGTGTTTTTGAAGACACATGAGGATGAGATTGGATTTTTAAACTAACTCTTGAATTTGATCTTTAAAAAAAAAACTTGTTTTTATTTCATACTTATTTTATTGTTTTGAAGTTTAACATTCAACTCAAAGAAAGATTTCAAAACTGAAGTTCGATTTATAAAAGAAACTATCTTATGGGTTTTACATGATCTTTTTTTTTTACAGGACTAAAACTTTTGCCTATGATCTCATCAAGGCACTTAAACGTTCAAGAGGAAAATCTAGAATTGAGTAAAGATTAGTGAGCCCGGATTTTTTTTATTAATGACAAACAAACACAACATCTTCAAGCTTCTTAAAAATCATTTTCTCCAAAATCTTCTCTAAATCTTCAAGTTTTCTTTAAATCATTTCTTTACTCTCCATTTTCTTTTCAACTAAAAAACACCAACACTAAAACTTGTTTTCTCAAAACCGCAAGGCTTGCATCACATCTCTTATCGTGGAAACGACTCGTTAGCCCTAAGTTATATGGTATTTCTAGTTTCTTGTAATCAATTTTGGCACCGTTGCCGGGGAGGGAACGGTATTCTTGTGTTTTAATAAGTTTGGTGTTCTATTTCAGGTTAAGAAATTCAGTTTAAGAATTTGCGTATTGCAAAAGAAGACTTGTGATCTTGTGCCCCTACTCTAAAAAGTAGGGAACAGGATTTCAAGAGTTTGCAGCAGAAACGCAATTTTTTGTGGGACTACTAAAAACTCTTTTTGCAGGACACATTGCTCTGCAAAACAAGTTTTCTTTATTGCTAATTTACTATACTTTATTATCTCACAATCCTATTTTTTATACAACAGTAATTGGTTGATTGAAATTGTTTAAAAAACATTTAGACTTGCATTTCTAGGCATTTGTCTAGTTACGTTTTCATTTCAATTACTGTTGAAGAAAACTGGAGGCAAGGTACGTATGCATAGCATATAACTTAGAAAACATTCTTGGGTGATTACTTGCTTATTGAATGCTACTTTTCTATACTTGCATACTTTACACTAAATCATTTTAAGGGCTAAACCTAACAAAAGATATGGTGGGGGAGTCATTACCCTTTGTTACCCACAAACCATTTCCAAGCATACACAACCTAAGACTAACATAAAATCTGATAGACGTTGGCCTTAAGGACATCTCGATCTCATTAGGAGGTATCCTAAGGGGGAAGGTGTGAGATTTGACTCCTGCCAAATCGGTGTCAAAGGATGAGGATTGAGGGGCGAAACCCCGAAGGCTGGTGGTTTGGCTTAATTAGGCCCGCCGCTTTTGCGAGGATACCTCCCACCAATCTTTCCCTGACCTGGATGATTAGCTTGTGGTCAGATTCTGCATTATACCTCCAATGGACAATCTATCAAGTTAGGAGTTGTATAGGTCCAAGTCTCCTTTAGAATAGGCGTAGTTGCATTTTTCTCTTTTCTATTTGACTGAACGATGAACTTGTTTTTGGTAGTATTTGTGTATGCAAGTATGGTCGAGAGACCCAAATTCATCTAGGTTAACTAGAAACACTTTATCACCTAAAAAAGAACCAAAACTAGATCCAATTATGACTCAACTGACATCCTTGCAGGATAGGTTCTACCCCTTGAGAACCTCACTTTCATTTTGCATCCAACTTTCATTGATTGGTGACAATAACTTTGAGCTTAAGCCTCAGTTCGTCAACACACTCCCTAAATTTCATGGCTTAGAATCCGAAGATGCATATTACTTCATAAGAGAATTTGAGGAAGTCTGCTTAATGATGAAAATACCTCACCTCGTAGTTGATGCTATTAGAATGATATTCGTCCCATTTGCTCTTAAGGACTTAGCTAAGAAACGGCTATACAACTTAGCAACCAGTTGCATCACCTCGTGAGATGGTTTCATCAAGGTCTTCTTGAAGAAATTCTATCCAATTCACAAGATCGCTCTCATTAGAAAAAATATCATGCAGTTCAAGCAAAAACTTAGTGAACCATTTTGGAGGTACTTTGAACGCTTCAAAGACCTCTTTATCCTGTATCTTCACCGTGGCATAGAGAAGTGGCGACAACGCCAAATACGCTATAATAGTTTAGACTACCAGAACAAAAGCCTCTTAGAAACCATGTGTCATGGGGAATTCTTGCAAAAGAATAAAAATCAAAGGTGAGATTTATTGAAGATCTAGCCGAAAAAACTCTCAAATGGGAACCTACTCCCAAAAAGTTTAGGAACACAAATCCTATCTCTTCAAAAGGTGGTCTCCATTCAATAGAATCATCTATAACTACGAGGCTAAAATGTCTAACCTAATGAGAAGAATGGTACTCTAGAAACCAAGGAGCCAGTTTCAGTCAAGCAAGTTAGTCCAAACTAATTTTCAACTCTGGATTGTACTTACTGTCTTACCATGTGTTTGAGGAGTGTCCTATTTTCAATGTTCAACAAATGTATGTCGAGCCCATGAATGCGGCCTTTTCAAGGCCCCATAACACTTCTATATTCAGATGTACAATTTTGGCTGGAGAAATCACCCAAATTTCTCATAGAGCTAAAATAACAATGATCACTAAAGGTCAAACCATTACCAATATCCCAATCATAATCACAATTCTTCCATCTAAATTCTGATTTAATTCAGAATTAATTCAAATCAGGGTAAATCAAGAAAATCAGGGCAAATCAAGGAAGATAAAGTTAGTTAAAAATTAGTTAAACTCAGATTTTCTTAAGATCCAGTTAGTTAACCGAAGATTAACAAAGAATCGTCGAAATCAGAAGATCAAATGGAAAATATTTTGGGATAAACATAAAGAAAAATCAATTTCTTTAGATCCTGACCCCTGTGATGTGGCCTGGTGGCCACATCAGGGCCGCAGATCCGCAGCTTGGTTGAAGAGATCGATGGAGCGTTTACCCCCTATCTGCTCACACTCTCCCCTTCTGATTTTCCCCTATAAATACTGAGAAATTTGTGTTGAGAAGGGACAAAGAGTAGGAGTAAATTCTTACTTTATTTTTAAGATTTAAAATCATTGTTAGATAGTTTATGAGAAGTTGTATCTCAGTTTTTAATTTGTAATTCAGTCAAGAAACAAAGTGAGAGAGAAAAAGAGTGATTGTAATCTGACGTTGAAGTGACATCAATAAAGATTCAGACTTTTTTCTTCTCTAACTCACAGATATGTTGCATTTCAATTCAATGTTTCTTTCAGAGTAATAAGTAGCTAAATTCTCTCCTTCTAGCTTACTGGTCTCTTCTCTCTATTCTTGATCTTGATCGATTTTAATGAAAAAGACCTAATTGAATCATTTGAATGCCTTAATTAAGCCTTGCTTATCGTGAGTATTTTTAAAGGCACATGAGGATGGGATTGGGTTTTTGAACTTATACTTGAAGTTGATATTTAAAAAGGAACTTGTTTTTATTCCATACTTGTTTTATTCTTTGATGGTTTAACATTCAACTCAAAGAAAGATTTTAAAAGTGAAGTTCGATTTCTAAAAAAACTATCTTATGTGTTTTACTTGATCTCTTTTTACAAGATTAAAAATTTTGCCTTTGATCTCACTGAGACACTTAAACTTTCAAGAGAAAAATATAGAGTTAAGTAAAGATTAGTGAGCCCATATCTCTCTTTATTAAATACAAATAAACACAACATATTCAAGCTTCTTAAAAATCATCTTCTCCAAAATCTTCTCTAAATCTTTAAGTTTTCTTTAAATAATTTTTTACTCTCCACCAATTTTTTTTCAACTAAAAAGACACTAAAACTTGTTTTCTCAAAATACTGAAAAGCTTGTATCGCATCTCTCCTTATGGACACGACCCGTTAACCCTAAGCTACATGGTATTTCTAATTTCTTGCAATTAGTATATTTATATGGGTATCGTTATACCACCTATACATACCAATGGTCAGTTATCATATACCCCACAAGGTGGTCAATTTTAGTGAAATGGTCATGCCTATAAGAACTTAATTATTGCATACACCCATAACTTTATCCAGCAACACAACTAACCTAGCATCCACACACACACACGCACACATACAAATATATATATAATAGTTCCTAATTATGCACATACTAGAAATTCATCTTCACATCAATACAACCAACAAGTTTCATTTAAGTGCTTGCATGTTCTACTCACCCTTGAAGAGATCATTCTCGCCTAACGCGCTCGCTTGTCGGCTATATAATCATGGCAACATCTTTAGTGGTTTATGTATGAAGAAAAGAAGGATTAGTATAGGCCTAAGAATTTGTTACCTTAACTAACCAAAAATATCCTCTTTTCTTGCGAACTTTGGTCTACATTTACCTCAAGAAGCTAACCATCATGGTGTGATGTTAGATAACCATTCTTCATGGTCTAATTGAGTGTTTAGAGAGGATAATATAGGCTCAGGAAGCAAATAACAAAGGGGAAAGGAGGGTGAGTGAGTAAGTGAGAGAGTGAGAGTATGAGAGGGAGCAAGGGATGGTCGGCGGGCCCCTAGCCGCCGGCGGAGGGTGGCCGGCGGCGGCAAGGGGGTGAGCCAGCCGGTAGGAGAGGGAGGGAGGTGGAGAGGGAAGTGGGAAGATGAAAAGTGAGGAGAGAGAAGTGAATGAGAGAAATGAGACTTTTCTCCTATTTTTCACTTTAAATACTTCCACCAAAATGTTCTCACATTGCCTAGTGTTAATCAAGATTAGTGCTTCATATCTCCATCATACACCTATAGGCATGGTTCTCCCCACTCTCTTACAAGTCATGTCACCACCCAAGCATGGTTGGGTACTATCCTAGGGCAAAAGTCAAAGTTATTATGAATATATACTTTAAAGTATATATATACATACATAAATTTATGTTAGTATATACATACATGTATTTGTAAGACTACTAACTAGTATATATACTATACCCTCCTGAATTATTTTGTACCGACTCTTATTCTCTTAATGTAATAGAGTTTTAGTTGAAATTATCTACCTATTAACACAACATGCTACTAACATCAATACTTTCATATTGCGATAATGAACGGATTGAATTACATTTGTCGGAATTTATATGATCTATGCACATAACAACATATATGATAATAATTCGTAACTAAATAAGACGAGTGTTACAAAGCTGGTATTACGAACATCCCCCTCTCTTTTAAAAATATATAACCCTTACATTCTTAGTTCTTGCATGTTTAATAATGTGTATTTTAATGTGTTACTGCAAGCGTACGGGGTCTAATCGTAGTACTTTACGGTCAAATCCTCAAAGATTGTAATCTCTATTTTAATAATCCTATTTAGGAAAATTTAGAAATAAAAAGAAAGATATTTGTTGTTTTTGAATATTTTTAATAATTTGAAAAATAATAAGCATTTATGTTTGAATCCATTAGATCAATAACATGAAAACTAACTAAATCACTTTAAGAATCACTATTATAATTATCAATTTATTTTCTTAAGCATAGGTGATACATGATTATATAATTGTAAGAGAGAGGAGATAGAAGAGATGGAAGGAGGTAGCACAGAGATCGGATGACAAAGTGCGAGAAACGGCGCATGGAGCAGGCCAGAGGTGCTCCCGGTCGACCTCCCGGTCGATCGGTGGAGGAGGCCGGTCGACCGGCGTGCACGAGCGTGCACAGGAAGGAGCAGTTGACCGGCCCCGGTCGACCGACTAAAGTGGCTCTGCTCTCGGGTAGGCGCGGTCGACCGGGCAGGTCGACCGTGGCATGGGTCGGTCGACCGTCCGGTCGACCGACAGGCGCGACTGGACTTTCCTTTTAGGATTCGAATTCCTTTTCTGGATGGGATTGAATCCAATCTGGGTTTCCATAAATCCAGGGACTCTGTGGCTATAAATAGAGGCTAGAGGTCTCATGTATTGTATCCCACTGAAAAGCTCCATTAGAAATTCTTGAAGAAGAATAATTTGTAATTGATTGTTGAATCAATAAAATCTCTCTCTCCCTTGCCCCGAGGACGTAGGCACGTTGCCGAACCTCATTAAATTTGTGAGTTGATTGCTTTCTCTGTTGGTTGTTGTTCCTGTTGTGTTGGTTGTTTCTCCGGCTGCATCGAGTCTCCGCCAGGTGGGCAGATTCCTCAAGAGTGGTTGTTGTGTTCCCCGCTGCCGGCGCAGCGCGCGGGCACAACAAGTGGTATCAGAGCTTCCAGGTTTGTCGTGGGATCATCTGTTGATTTAAGGGCATCTGTTGCTGATTTGGCGGAGATCGTGTGTCAATCTCAGATCAGCGTTGGGACTATTTGTGGAATCGTGTGTCGATCTCAAAACAGCGTGTGAAGATTGCTCGAGGAATCAATTTGGTGGAGTAAATTGCTTCGGAAACTCTTCGAGGGTTTCGCGTGAAGGTAAAGATCCTGTCTTTATCTAATTTGATTTTATCTAACTCCGTTTGTTTCCATGTTGGTTTGAGGAATTAGTTGAGAAGATGGCTGGAGAGAGTACATCGGTGAGATCCATGAATCCACATCCAATGATTGATGTGGTGAAGTTCAACGGGATGAACAACTTTGGTATGTGGAGGTGTGAGGTTATGGATGCGCTGACGGCATCAAACCTCGAAGACACTCTACGGTTAGAGAAGAAGCGCACATCAATGACGGAAGAAGATTGGGACAAGATGAACCGTTCGGCGTGTGGCTTGATCAGGTCTTGTTTGACACAAGACATCAAGTATCAGGTGTTGCATGAGACATCTGCGAGGCAGCTGTGGGAGATCCTGGAGAAGAAGTATCTGACGAAAAGCATAGAGTCGCGATTGCAGTTGAAGAGTAAGCTCTATGGATTTCAGATGCAAAGAGGATGCTCCGTCAATGAACACTTGAACCGCTATACGAAGCTTCTTACAGATCTAGTTAATGTGGATGTGGAGACTAGTGAAAAGGATAAGGCGGTAATTCTTTTGAACTCTCTTCCTAGGGAAGAGTATGAGGCTTTTACTCTTACTTTTCTCAATGGAAGACAATCCCTTAACTAGGATGAGGTGTCTGCTGCACTTGTGAGTTATGAAGCAAGGAGACAAGACCGACTGTCTTCTTTAGGAAGCACAACAGCAGAGGCGTTGGAGGTAAGAAGCAGAAGTTCCAATAGGAAGGGAAGAGACGATCGAGGGAGATCAATGTTCAGATCAGGCTTCAGAAATCTGAAGAAGAATCAGTGTGCCTTGTGCAAGAAATTAGGACACTGGAAAGCTGAATGCCCGAAGGCCAAAGGTAAGAAGGTGGAGTCTAAGACTGAGACAAATCTTACAAAGGTAGTCAGTACTCAAAGCAGTACCTCACAGGCAGATGGATCAGACTCGGACTCATCGATATTCTCTCTCTGTTACTACCCCTATTGTTTGTAACTCAGATAATGCTGAGTGGATCTTGGATACCGGAGCCACCTATCATGT